>JAJOZX010000687.1:342500-495000 GCA_023014485.1 Bathynomus jamesi
GATAGTGCAACCTGTGTAAGCAAGAAATTTATATAAGAACATAATCACGAACTAATATGCGTAATTATTAATTAATATGCGTAACTTAAGAACTAAATTATTCATTTAGAAGCCTAGAGTACAGAGTATGTAAAATAGGGGTATATCGGAAAGACCTCTCGTGCACCCCCTGGAGATACTACGTGCACCCCCAGGTTCGACAACCCTGCTATATACAGTACAGTACTTTTAAAATATATAAGACCCGCTTAATAATTAATTTACAAGTCGTTTCTTCGATAAAAAAAAGGATAAGGTAATTATTGGAGAGAAATTGTCAACCTTTGGTTACATGTTGGTAGGTTGAACACATTTTGAAAATAGCGCATGGCGCTGTAACTTGTTCTTTAGCGTAGTAGCTAGCTGATGCGTAATTTGGTGGTTACTGTTCGTGTCTGATTTAAAGTAGGTAAATAAACCCGAGTTCACCATGTCAGTACGAAAGTTAATTCATGAATTTTCGTATAAGAAGATATTTACAATGACCCCACCCGCGCGTTTAAATAAAAATTATATATAATAATGTGTTTGTAAATGTCACATATAGTCTACAGTATTTTCACTAAACTCTATTAATATTTCGAGGTATATTTGAATAATCCTGAGTTCACATTAGTTTAGTCACGAGTAATCAATAAGCCAGAAATATTTTTCTTTGAAAATAATATTAAAAAAGAACCTAAAAAATAGGTTTATTTTTTATTTTTTTACATGTATCGTCTTCCACCTCCTATTTTACTTCTCAAAAGGTAGTTAATTAATTAATTAATTAATTAAGTAGATAATGAGAATTATCCAAACAACGAAAATTTGTATATTACAACTGATTTTATCGTTTTATTTTAAATTCATTTATGTATGATGATAGGTACATGTAGAGATATATAATTTTTTTCAATCCTACAATAAAATGAACTTTGACTGCCTCCCCTGATGTATACGAGTCCATATTTTGTTGATGTTTATTGACTTTCGGTCCATATTTATTCACATAAGAGTAAATAGAGGAGTCTCGGATAAGAAGAACAGATAAAAATAAAAATTCTTGACGAGAGTAAGTAGCAGTTTAATTTCAAATAGGTCAGTTACGAAATACGTAAACCTGTACAGAGAACGGGTATACAATCCGACATTGGAAACAGGACTCGATATTCCTTCGAAGTGAAATGCATTCTGGCGATTGATATGGATCGTATTGAAAACTACTTCAGGCAAGGACAGGAACTCACAGTGAGCTATCCCGATGAATAATTCAACAGAAAGAGAAATATGCGCATTCGATACGTATAAACAACATATTACAAAATTCCTTTTCTAAGCTTAAAATTATTTTCTTTTTAAATAATTATTATATACAGGGTGGGTTAAAAAAGTGACCCCTTAGAGGTATACTGTCATATTAAAAAAGTAAGGGGACTAGAGCTCCCAAACTTCATAGATGCTTACCTTAGCATTTGTTCGTCTTAATTGAGAAGTTGCTCAATGTGTTCCCCTTCCTACTCAACGCAGGCCTCCAAACGTGGACGCCACTGATCAATACACCTGTTTACAAATCGTTGAGACACCTTCTCCCAGCTGAGCAGAATTATTTCGCGTACTTCATCTATGTCTCTTATATTGCTACCAGGGATGTAAACTTTGAACTTCAGGGCTTCCCAAACACCATAATCTAGTGGTGAAAGATCGGGGCTACTAACCGGCTACATATATATATATACATATATATACACTCGTGTGTATATATATATATATACTGTATATATAACGACTAGACTATGTCGTGACAACACTTCCCGTTGGAACAGCATCTTTGGGTCTGGGTAGTAGTTAGATGGGTGGCCGTCTTCAGTGTTTTGATCATGTAACGGCCCTTCGTTCGGATCTCACGCAAAGCTGTAGGTCCCGTTTTTCATATGACCTTTGCCGTTGAAAAGACAGTAAAACAATCCCAAGCTCATACACATACACTATTGTATATAACCTACAGGTTCCCCGGGGACTGTAGTGGTTAATTTGCCTGTTATGCGCAATGACTATTTTTAATCAACACGTCTCTTCTCTAAGGTGGAAATGTGTACCACACTCAGATTTTCTCTTTCACTCATGCCCCTTTCAGTTTGTCTCACTGAATCGGTTAATTTCTCATTTTTTCTCTTTTTTTTCTTTTATGTAGGAAGGAGGGGTCCCAAGGGCGAGTGCCGGGAAAAGTGATCCCTCCGCACGCAGGAGAAGAGCGTAAAAAAACAAGGTTTCCAAGGCTCAATGATGCCACTTTTCTTTTTTTTTAATCTAAATTTTGAAAAGATTGTGTAGTGTGTAAGATACATGTATGTGTAATGAGGGACAGAGGGAGAAGTGTGTGAGAGCATGCTGGACTGCTCAAAGGGTAGACGAGACGAAAAAAGATCAGCTAAGGAGGACAGTGACAAGAAAAGCGGGAGTTCCAGCACTCGCTGTCTCCTGCCTGACATCCACCTCTGGAGTACTTTCCTGGTCGATTGGTGTCTATTGGACTTGATCACTGTTCAGTTGAGGTATCACTTACCTTGCTTCATTTTTAATTTTGATCAGTAATCGTTCCTCAAAGTTTGAATTCTTGCGGAGCTTCCTTTAGAACATCGCTGACTTTTATACTCCGCATTCACTTTCACGTTTAAAATCAAAGTACATTCAAATAACTGAGCAAATGTAATTTAAACGAATTTGGTTCCACTTTATACTGTTTATTTACTACAAGGAAAATGTGAAAAAAAAAAACGGTTGGCATTCAAACAAGCTTGGTCAAAGTTTCGAAGTTACACAATGAAACACTTAACTTATTCAAGTGAGTGTAGCAAAATTTCACACCATGTACAGAAAAAGGAACGTGTAGCCCAAAATTTTTTTCACAAGGTTTCTCCCACCAAATAAAACGGTGCGAGAACTTATACAGTATATCCAAAAAAATTTTGGGTGGAGTTAACCAAACCTGACTGCCTTAAAGGTGGAGCTTCCCCTCACATATCCACTCACAAACCAATCGGACATCTAAATTTACAGTGATTGGTTTTCCCCTGAAGAGGGTTGGTTCTTTATAAACTATCAAGGACTCTAAAAAGGGTATAGTTTTACACAAAATCTTAAATCACATAAGGAATTCTATAGCTTGACAGAATATTTTGAAACAGATTATTGTTGAAAGATTACAATATGACTTGTAAACATAATAAATCAGCAACAGCGCGATAAAGTTTCGACGGCACCGGTCAGTAGGTTACCACTTACGTGTCATGTGGAGGCCACATAAAAAGAGGAAACCTAAAAGCATTCAGAATTTGACGTCATTTTGATTAGTTTATACTTTAAACATTCTTATCCATTTAGCTGAATTGGATTTCCTTATGTTCTATCTATTGGGCGGACACACATACAGGGTGCTCATAATCTTTACAAATTCAGTTCAAATGGAATTGAATTTGTAAAGATAATTCATGGACACCCTGTTGTTTTTCAATGCCAACAATCTGAACACAGTCCTTAATTTAACGAAACAAGAATACACCAAACTACTAACGCTTGCCGCTTCAGACATTTATTTCTTTTTTAACAAACAACTTTATCAACAAACCAACTCACTAGCTATGGGATCCCCCTTAAGTGCCGCTTTAGCGAACATTTACCAAGGTTATGAAATAAGCTTTAAAATTGTGTTATAGAGGAGCATTTGGATCACCTGAAGATCAGTGCCCCCAGCCTTCTTTGTTTAGCCTTATAAGGCTAACTAACGAAAATATCACGACCTAACCTAACCAATCGTTAGGTCAACTGTACGCCCTTGACGATTGGTTAGGTTAGGTCGTTATATTTTCGTTAGTTAGCCTTATAAAGCTAACTAAAGAAGGCTGGAGCCCCTGATCTTCAGGTGATCTGAGCATTTTTATAATTTTGGATTTTTTAAACTATTCCCCCCCCCCAGCTTCAGAAAGGGGGGGACATAGTTTAAAAGGTCAGTATTAGGGGGGAGATAATTTAACAGGTTTTACTTATCTTATTTACATAATAGAATTTTTAAGATATGTGTATAAGATACATATCTTCAAAATTCTATTATATTATCATATTTCCGATTTATAGAGAACCATTATTTACATAGGATAAAATTTGAATGCCCGGTTAGGTCAACTGTACGCCCTTGACGATTGGTTAGGTTTAGTCGTGATATTTTCGTTAGTTTTAATGAAAATACCACGACTAAACCTAACCAATCGTCAAGGGCGTACAGTTGACCTAACCGGGCATTCAAATTTTATCCTATGTAAATAATGGTTCTCTATTATGTTTGCAATAAATAATAAATTTGTCATTGTTTTCTCATCTTATTTTGGTTAATGTGAAGAGTAAATTTTGGAGGGGGGGGGATATAGTTGAAAAGATCAACATTGGGGTGGTGATTGTTGAAGAGAGTATGTGGGGGGGGGAATAGTTTAAAAGTTCGACCTATTCTTGAACTAGTCTAATCCATACCTCCTCCATCCAGTTTAAATGGACCAATGAAGGTCCATGGCTGAAGGTGATGGCGAATGGCGAATTTTCATCATATGAATAAAATTTCTTAATATAAACTTTACACAAGTTTCTATTTTGTATAATATTCATGTAATATATATATATATATATATAGGGTGGGCCGTAAGTTTCCATACATAGGAAAAATAAACATTTTTTTATGGACAACCATTTTTATTTATATAATATGCTCTACATGGTTGCCATTGTTTTGAAAACACATTTCAATACGTGTTCCCCACTGTTGATGAACACGCATTAGCACAGTTGACGTTATGCTTGTAATGGCGTTGGTGATACGTTCCTTTAGATGATTTATGTCTCGTATCTTTTCCTGATACACCATGGCCTTCAAGTGCCCCCAAAGATAGAAATCAAGGGGGGTGAGATCTGGGGATCTGGGAGGCCACTCCACAGGACCACGCCGACCAATCCAAGCATCCGGAAACTGCTGATCCAAATACCGACGCACGTGAAGACCATAATGAGGTGGAGCTCCATCTTGCTGGAAGTAAACTGGGAAGTTACCTTCCTCGTTTAGCAGGGATGGGAAAATCTCTTCTTGCAACATGTTAAGATACCTTTCGGCATTAAGATTTCCACTGACAAAAATTGGTCCAATAATTCTGTCACCCCATATCCCTGCCCACACCATCACTTTACCGGCACCTTGCATCTTCGTCGGACTCAGCCAGTTAGGGTTAGCATTACTCCAATAACGTATGTTTTGCCGATTAACCTCTCCATTGACGTAAAAATTTGCTTCATCAGTAAACAAGATCTTACGTCAAACGCATATTCTTAGGGTATCTGAAACATAAAAACAAACGTTTAATTTTTCCTATGTATGGAAACTTACGGCCCACCCTGTATACACACACACACACACTATGTGTGTTACAGTCAAAGTGTAACCAGCCATTTCGCGTAACGGCTGAAACTTTTAGTCATTTCGCGAAACGATGAAAATCTTCAGCCATTACACGAAATTGCTGAAATTTCACCTTGGTCATTTCGTACAAGATCATTTGTCCGGTTAGGTCAACTGTATGCCCTTGACAATTGGTTAGGTTAAGTTATTTTCATTAGTTTTAACAAAAAAACATGACAACCTAACCAATTGTCAAGGGCATACAGTTGACCTAACCGGGCCTTCAATGGCGGACATCGGAATAACATTGAAGGCCCGGTTAGTATTTGAAAACCTCTATATTGAAAATTCAAATGTGTTCAAATGTTCAATTGTGTATTTGAAGTGTGTTTCTCACTTATTTGAACAGACCTGTAGATGTATGTTTTAGCAGATTCAGTTAGTTAAATAAAGGTTTCCAATTTTATTGTGATGTTTGTTATTTCTATGAATTCGTGACAAAAGTCATTTTAGCCATTTCACGAAATGACTTAGGTGGAATTTCAGCCATTTCGCGTAATGGCTGAAGATTTCAGTCATTTCGCGAAATGACCAAGTGAAAGCCATTTTACAAAATGAGTTTCAGCCATTACGCGAAATGACTAACATATATATAATTCAAGACCTTCACAGATTAAATCTTTTAATGTAAAGGCCTTCTACGGTTTTACAAAGCACCGCTTCGCCCTGTACCTACTCAGGGTATGAGCAGCCTACAGTATCATTATCAAATACAAAACGAGTCAACATATCGATTAGGGTTCTTTGCGTAATTTACCACCACTGGAAGTAACAATGCTTTGTGTTATCAAAATTTAATGAACGATTCAACCCATTATCTTCTTACGTGCGCTTGTCGTTAACTTATATTACAGACATCCTGGTTGTATATATAACTTGGTGGAATGGTTTGTTCTTAGGGAAGCGTAGCTTAGCGAGAGATAGGAAGACGAAAATATGGTACACGTTTATTTACAGATATTTCGGAAAGATTCAATTTCCATCATCAGTGCTAAAAAGTTTAAAATCAAATAAAAATAAATAAATAATGAACAAAAACATACAATATATTAAAATGAACGTGCGAAAGTTAGCGAGAATTAGCGAAAATTAAAGCTGTAATTACAGTATGCATTAAACTAAAATCAAAGACGAAATGATATAAAGTACAGAAGTGTGGACATTAAGGGAAATATAAAACAGTTAAAAAATAAATCAAAATTTGAAGAGGATCTTACCAAACTGTTAACGTAGTGAGGAACTAATTGTACAGAGGATTGGGAATGGTTGCTTATTGGAAAATTCCATATTGGAAAGGATAGAGCCAAGCGGAGTAATGGTGGATTTCTACACAGTATCAGAGTTTATTTGGCGATGTTTAGATTGAAAGTGGAACTGTAGTCGTTGAGGGTTGGTTGAATATTGAGTATATAAAGGGACTCAAGAATACGGAGGTCGATTAGGTGGTTGGCTGAATTAACAATTTTGAAATTAGAGGAAAGTAGCGGGTGGTTGTGACGGTGGCAATGATCCCTTATTGCTGATTTGGAGGGTTTGTTCAATGGCTGCGAAGTTTTGGTGGAAATACCACGATGCTCGTCCACTCTTGTTTGATATTGGCGGATGGTACTGCCAATATAGTTCGCTTTGCAGCGAACACAATTAAAAGCGTAGATAGTGGACGAAGCAAGTGACTGGGGTGTTTTTTCTTTATGGTTAAGGTATGATTTGATACGATTATTGTTGGTGAAGACCAAATGAAATTTAATTTGGGGATAAAGCGGAGTGAGTAAGAGACGGAGTTCTGAAAGTATTTTGTAGCTGATGTGGTCGTAATAGGGAAATGAAAAATATTGTACGTCTTTTTTAACGGTGGGAACTTTAACGGGGGGTTGATAAATATTATTAAGAAAGTTTCTGGTTAAAGATTGTAACAGATGTTTCGGGAAGGAGTTGTTAATGCTGAAATTATGAATGAATTCTATTTCGTGGTGGAAGGATAAGTAAGAAGAGCAGAGATGATAGGCGCGGTGGATCAAAATTTTAATACTGTTTATTTTATATACTGAAGGGGTGTGGCTTAGGTAATTAGTACCTAGGCCTGTGTACGTAGGTTTTCGATATATGGAGGTGCTGAATTTGTTGTTTTGTTTTGTTATTATTGTAATATCTATGAAGGGTAGGGTGTTATTGGATTCATCTTCTTTGGTGAACTTAATGTTTTTGTGTTGGGAATTAAGGTAGTCAAGAAAAAGGGGGGGCGTGGTTGGCGTTGTGAAAAAGAAGAAAGGTGTCATCAACGTATCTTTTATATAGGTGTGGTTTGTAATGGGTGGGGCAATGGAGTAGCCAGTTATTTTCATGGTGGCTGAGGAAAATGTTGGCTAAAGCGGCACTTATGGGGGATCCCATAGCTAGTGAGTCGGTTTGTTGATAAAGTTTTTGGTTAAAAAAGAAGTAGGTGTCTGAAGCGGCAAGCGTAAGCAATTTGGTAAATTCTTGTTTTGTTAAATTCAGAACTGTGTTCGGATTATTGGCGAAAGGGCTGTTAATACAGATATCGATGGCTTCTTTAATTGGAACGTTGGTGTAAAGAGATACTATGACAAAACTATGCATGTGGAGGTTAATTGAGTTATTTATGGTCAATATTTCTTTAGCGAATTCGTAGGAGTTGGGGACAGAATATTCGTTTTGGGTTAGGGAAGTCAGAAAACTATATGATCAGAATAAAATTTCGGAAGATATTTACAACCAAGTACGTTCTTCCGGCTCATCTCCGGGTACTCTCTATGGCCTCCCCAAAATACATAAACCCAACTTACCCATTAGACCCATCCTTTCGGCTTACACCACCCACAATTACAAACTAGAAAAATTCCTCATTCCCACTTTAACCACACCCCAACCTAAAACGAATATTCTGTCACCAACTCCTACGAATTCGCTAAAGAAATATTGACCATAAATAACTCAAATAACCTCCACATGCATAGTTTTGACATAGTATCTCTCTACACCAACGTTCCAATTAAAGAAGCCATCGACATCTGTATCAACAACCTATTTGCCAACAATCTGAACACAATCCTTAATTTAACGAAACAAGAATTCACCAAACTGCTAATGCTTGCCGCTTCAGACATTTATTTCTTTTTTAACCAACAACTTTATCAACAAACCGACTCACTAGCTATGGGATCCCCCTTAAGTGCCGCTTTAGCCAACATTTTCCTCAGCCACCATGAAAATAACTGGCTACTCCATTGCCCCACCCATTACAAACCACACCTATATAAAAGATACGTTGATGACACCTTTCTTCTTTTTCACAACGCCAACCACGCCCCCTTTTTCTTGACTACCTTAATTCCCAACACAAAAACATTAAGTTCACCAAAGAAGATGAATCCAGTAACACCCTAGCCTTCATAGATATTACAATAACAAAACAAAACAACAAATTCAGCACCTCCATATATCAAAAACCTACGTACACAGGCCTAGGTACTAATTACCTAATCACACCCCTTTGCTATATAAAATAAACAGTATCAAAATTTTAATCCACCGCGCCTATCATCTCTGCTCTTCTTACTTATCCTTCCACCACGAAATAGAATTCATTCACAATTTCAGCATTAACAACTTCCCAAAACATCTTTTACAATCTTTAACCAGAAACTTTCTTAATAATATTTATCAACCCCCCGTTAAAGTTCCCACCGTTAAAAAAGACGTACAATATTTTTCATTTCCCTATTACGACCACATCAGCTACAAAATACTTTCAGAACTCCGTCTCCCACTCACCCCGCTTTATCCCCAAATTAAATTTCATTTTGTCTTCACCAACAATAATCGTATCAAATCATACCTTAACCATAAAGAAAGAACACCCCAGCCACTTGCGTGGTCCACTATCTACGCTTTTAATTGTGTTCGCTGCAAAGCGAACTATATTGGCAGTACCATCCGCCAATATCAAACGAGAGTGGACGAGCATCGTGGTATTTCCACCAAAACTTCGTAGCCCTTGAACAAACCCTCCAAATCAGCAATAAGTGATCATTGCCACCTTCACAACCACCCGCTACCTTCCTCTAATTTCAAAATTGTTAATTCAGCCAACCACTTAATCGACCTCCGTATTCTTGAGTCCCTTTATATACTCAGCATTCAACCAACCCTCAATGACTACAGTTCCGCTTTCAATCTAAACATCGCCGAATAAACTCTCATACTGTATAGAAATCCACCATTACTCTGCTTGGCTCCATCCTTTCCAATATGGAATTTTCCAATAAACAACCATTCCCAATTCTCTGTACAATTAGTCCTTCACTACGTTAACAATTTGGTAAGATCCTCTTCAAATTTTGATTTATTTTTTAACTGTTTTATATTTTCCTTAATGTCCACACTTCTGTACTTTATATCATTTCGTCTTTGATTTTAGTTTAATGCATACTGTAATTACAGCTTTAATTTTCGCTAATTCTCGCTAACTTTCGCACGTTTTATTTTAAACTTTTTAGCACTGATGATGGAAATTGAATATTTCCGAAACGTCTGTAAATAAATATGTACCATCTTTTCGTCCTCCTATTCCTCGCTATATATATACTCTACTGTTGTAACGACAAATTTGCGTAATTGAGTTGCGTATCAAAATATAAGTAAAGTGGTAATATAAAGAAGGAAGTGATTTTACACGGAAATAAACAAATAATCGAGTTAAAACATGACACTCACGGGAGGAAGAAAACGGTATATTGTTTAACACCACAGGACATGATTTATTTCCGAAGTGAACGCGCAATTAACATGTCGATAAGAAAGAGAACTTAGTTTTAAGAACTTTTTCTTCTTGGTTTCTTTTTCCTTTTAAAGGAGTTGGGTTCAATGTAAACGTTTAAAACCTGTGTACTTTGTTATATGTAAGTCAAAATCCCGATTAGCTTAGAAAATTCATCGCCTGAGGGAAATCCTCAACTGAGGGGAATTTTTATTTTTATTTTTTTCACGAAAGGCGGAGCTTAGTTGTAACGAAAGGACATTCAACCATTAAGAAATCAGTAATTTTGTACGAATGACGTCACGTAACGAAGTCGTTCTTGATAGGTCATTCAGGTATTGTAAGGCAGAGTTTTCTTTAATTCTAAGGTGTAACTTAGAAGTTAATTCAGGGCTCTCATTTTTTAGGTAATTATGAATTTATTCATACTTTAAGGTTCGGCTCCACTTTCTCTAAATTACTTCAATTTACCTCAGACTTTTTCTAGTAAATTTTTCCAAATTTCCTTAGATTTACCTTAAAACTCGCATTACCTTAAAATTTACCTCAGATTGCCCCAGATTACTCAAGCTAAGGTAATTACCTCAAAAATGAGAGCTCTGGAAGTTATAACTTCAGTGGAGTTATGATTCAAACCTCCTTCTGTAACTCCTAAGGCAGTTATCTAAAAATGAAATAGGATAACACAATTTAGTACCAATATTCATGATATTGCATAACTCGGAATCAAAAAATTCAGGACTGACAACTCTTAATGCTCTAAGAAACATAGCAGAGAAAATAGAAGATTTAATTGAGAGATGATGGTCAGAATAAAAATGCACATAAGAATTATTATTAGTAGACTTAAGATAAACTTCAAATTTGAACTGATTAGAGCATCTCCGAATTTTTAGATCTAGAAAAGATAAGCTTTTATCATTTTCTTTTTCAACCGTGAACTTAATAGATGGGACTAAATTGTTGAGCCTACCAAGAAATAAGTCCACATCCAAATTATTAGGCCAAAGGCATAAAATATCATCTATATACCTGTACCAAACAAGGCTAAAATTAACAATAGTATGCAAAATTCTGCTTTAAAAAAATTCCATATATAAGTTAGCTAATACAGGTGAGAGGGGATTTCCCATCGCCAATCCAAACGACATAATATAAAACTTACTTTCAAACTGAAATTTACAATCTTTGACGCAAAGCTTAATTAACTCAATAAGAATGTTGTGTTGAACAGGGAAAGAATATTCAGAGATCTTATCTTTTAAAAAATCAAGTAGGTCATCAACAGGGATTTTTGTGAATAACGAGCTTACATCAAAACTTACCAGTTTGAAATTAGGGTCATTGGGGAACTTCAGTTTGTCAATAAGATCCATGCTATTTACAATATGTGACTTGGAAATAGCCAACTAACGGCGTTAATAAGCTGACTAACCATTTAGAAAACTTATAGGTTACGGAGCCAACTGAGCTAACAATTAGGCCTCATGGGATCATTTACTTTGTGTGTTTTTACTAAACCGTACAAATATGCAGTGATGGGCATCGATACACGAAAATCCCTAAGGCGATACCGATACATCGATACTCGTAAATCGTCTAAAGCGATACCGATACATCGATACTTTATAGATGGCTAAAGCCATATCGATACCGATACATGTATCGCGATACATTACTATAAGAATGAACAAATCTTACTATGTAATTAATTTTTTACTTTGTATATTGGGTGTAAAAACGATCAATTCAGTTAAGAAAAAATGTATTTTATACCAAGTTAGTTCACAGAAAAACTTAAATGTTATAAACTTTTAACGAGGAACATAAGAAATTGTAGGTGATCTGCGAAAATCACTAAGGCGATACCGATACATCGATACTCGTAAATCATCTAAAGCGATACCAATACATCGATACTTTATAGATGGCTAAAGCGATACCGTTACCGATACAAAAGTATCGCTCGATACGTAACACCGATATATGTATCGCGATACTGCCCATCTCTGATTATGGTTAATTAATCTCAATAACACAAGTACAAACGTGTTTAAACGTTGCGCCGTACTGTGTGACGTGACCAGTAGAGTAGTACTGTCATTAAATAAATATTTAATAATATTATTATTTATGTATATTCATAAATATAACTCAGTAGTGTCATATTATAACATGTATTTAAATATTTAAAAATTCTTATTAATGTATCGATGCATCGAAGTATCGATTTTTTTCGATACATTTAAGAAAATTGACCTTAGCGATACCGATAAATCGATACTTTTGTCAAGTAGCTAAAGCGATACCGATACCGATACAAAAGTATCGATCGATACGTATCGGCGATACATATATCTAGATACTGCCCATCACTGCAAATATGGTAGTGACGAATTGATACTAAGAAACTGCTGAGAAGCCCATTATAGTTATTTTTTAATATTTCTCTTAATTTTCTGTTAAACATTTTATTAATATTTAGTCCCATCTATTAAGTTCACGGTTAAAAAAGAAAATGATGGAAGCTTATCTTTTCTGGATCTAAAAATTTGGAGATGCTCTAATCAGTTCAAATTTAAAGTTTATCATAAGTCTACTAATAATAACTCTTTTGTGAATTTTTATTCTGACCATCATCCCTCTATTAAATCTTCTCTTTTCTCTCCTATGTTTCTTAGAGCATTGAGAGTTGTCAGTCCTGAATTTTTAGATTCCGAGTTATGCAATATCATGAATATTGGTACTAAATTATGTTATCCTATTTCATTTTTAGATAACTGCCTTAGGAAAGCCAAGAATAGGTATTATAATAGTGTAACTGTAAAGGAATTTGAGCATAAAAATATCCTTAGCCTACCTTACCATGTTAATTTTCAATATCTTCCGACTTTACTTAAAGCAATTGGCATCAATGTAGTCTTTAAGTATAATAATACTGTTAAATCACGCCTAATAAACCAGGATAATGTGGTTGGTTGTGTGTATTCGATCGGATGTACACAATGTAACTCAGTATATATAGGCCAAACGGTAAAACGTTAGATATTAGGGTAAAACAGCATAAATATGCGTGTAGAACAGCAAATAATTATAATGCATTGTTTAACCATATGTATAGATATAATCATAGCATCAAGTGGGATAGTTCTAAAACAGAGATATAAAAAAACAGATATAAAAAACACAGAGATATAAAAAACACAGAGATATAAAAAGAAACAGATAATTGAAAGCGAATATTCTAGAATGTGCATTTATCCATTTTAAAAATATTTTCCATAGCAGTGTGGGGATGTATAAAATTGACAATATCCTATTAAAATTCCTTCTGCTTCTCATTAACTCTTGTTACTTATGTGCTAATCTTTTTGTTTCCGTTCCGCTGTATATATTTTGGGCATCTCGCCTTCTCCCTTCATTCCCTGACGAGGTGTACTTCTGAATACACGAAAGACCTTGGAATCATTTTTCTTTTTCCTTGTGGGTTTGTATCATATATATCATGCAAAGCTGGGCACTTGCGGGTTTTTTTGCGGTACTGCGGTACTGCGGTACTACCGCACTACCAAACCGGTACCGCATAACGCAGTACCGCAAAGGATCGCTGAAAGTACAGCAGTACCGCTACCGCATTTTTGCGGTACTGCGTTATGCGGTACCGGTTTGGTAGTGCGGTAGTACCGCAGTACCGCAGTACCGCAAAAAAACCCGCAAGTGCCCAGCTTTGTATAATATATATATATATATATATACCTCGGTGGTGTAGTGGTTAGCGTCGCTGACTACGAATCCATCGGCTCCGGGTTCGAGACCCGACGGCAGCCGGCGCGCAGCAAAACCCAGCTGTTCATCTTTCCACACAATAAAGAAAGTGGTTGGTAGATAAATGGGTACCCTAGGTGGCCTAGTGGTTAAGGCGCTGTGCTGCTGATGGGGCGTGGTTCGGATTCCACGTTAAACTGTAGGTCTAAGGTGGTGTAGTAATGTCTAAATTAAGAATATTAATAATGTTTGTTTAATAAAGATTATAATGTTTAATAATAAATGTCAAATTACGATAAATTATGTTTGAGATTATAATGTTTAATAATAAAGGTCAAAATTGTATAAAATTGGAATAGTTGGCAAGCCTGAAGGCTAGAGAGACAAAGATGCCCAAAAATCCTTAGTCGTTGGACAGCCGTGAGATGGGTAGGGCGTTTGTTTTTGTGTGTGACGATGTAGTCGTAAATTTAAATTATTCTTTCGAGTCTCTCTCGGCTTAAGTATTATTAATTTTCCCCTCGCATTACCCCGTTTAACCAAGTCATTTCGGCGTAAATAAAGTATTAAAAAGTGTAATTAGAGTGTAATTAACCCCCCTTCCCCATTCGCATTGTTAACGATTTTCCGTTCACTCGGCCTGCTACCATATTTATAAAGTTCAAAGCGAAAGCGAGGAAAGAGAGTGTAAAGAGGATGAATAATGATAGACGAAAGAGGAACGTAAATAAAGAAGTAATGAATAATAATAAATTATAATAAATAAGAAGAGGTAATCACGACAGTGGAGTGAAAAGCTTGACCTTCGTCAGAATGAACAATTCGGGCGGAAGCTAACCAAAGGTTTACCAAAGGTATATATATATATATATATATATATATATATATATATATGATGAAAATAACCACGAAGGAAAAAGGAAACACAGAGTGTTCCTGAGGATGTCATTAGACGAAAGCGCTTGAGCACCATTCTGCGTTTCCTTTTTCCTTCGTGGTTATTTTCATCATAAATATTATTCACGTGTTATTTCATGAAATAATTTTCATATATATATATATATATATATATGTAAAGCTTGTGTTTTTATACTTAGTAATTAACTGTTCTCACTACTTATGGGTGTTTTCTCTATTCAACAATCGCCAGTGCTACTCAAAACAGCGGCGTGGCCTAGGAGAATCAAAACACAGCGTTTATTAACTAATCGTTTTAAATTACGGGTGGGGCTTTTGATTAATTGTTAATTTAACTACGAGAGAGAGAGAGAGTAATAACGAATAAACTTACATGATTGGTATTACGTTATCCGGCCTTTATTTTATTAATAATTACACTTTTTATAATCTTACATCTACAATAAAAGAGAAGAATTCGAGCTCTTGTATAAAAACATGTCGGAACTCTTGTACAATCGTTTTCAAAGAATCCTTCTATAGACGTCTTGCTGTTGCTTGAAAGAAGCTGTAAGTGCAAGCTTTTACATGATTGGTTACCTTTCAAAACATTTTATTCTTCTTTCTCAAATTGCTTTTTAAGCCTAAGCGATGTTTGTTTCGCCAAATAACAGTTATGCACGAGGATCATTTCATAACATTTTAATTAACGATCAAATTAATTAACAAATCGTAAAAAATAACCATGTTAAATTCCGTTTATTATATATAATACGTAAAGAACGACGCTTGTATAGGAGAATATTCCGCGCAATACGAGATAGAAAGAACGAAACAAATGAAAAAATGAGGTAACCGCTCGGGAATCGAACCCGGGGTCTTCCGATTGCCGGTCAGGTATGATACCACTACACCACGGGCCTCACCCAAACAAATGTCGTAATTCTTCTACATACGAGCAGAAACCAATGCCCCAAAGGTGCACCTCCCGCATGCCGTAACATTATATACATTTTTAACTGCAAACACGCAGTATAATTAACGTAAAGAACGACGCTTGTATAGGAGAATATTGCGCAATACGAGATAGAAAGAACGAAACAAATGAAAAAATGAGGTAACCGCTCGGGAATCGAACCCGGGGTCTTCCGATTGCCGGTCAGATATGATACAACTACACCACGGGCCTCACCCAAACAAATGTCGTAATTCTTCTACATACGAGCAGAAACCAATGCCCCAAAGGGGCACCTCCCGCATGTCTGACCGCAATCGGAAGACCCCGGGTTCGATTCCCGAGCGGTTACCTCATTTTTTCATTTGTTTCGTTCTTTCTATCTCGTATTGCGCGGAATATTCTCCTATACAAGCGTCGTTCTTTACGTTAATTATACTGCGTGTTTGCAGTTAAAAATGTATATAATGTTACGGCATGCGGGAGGTGCCCCTTTGGGGCATTGGTTTCTGCTCGTATGTAGAAGAATTACGACATTTGTTTGGGTGAGGCCCGTGGTGTAGTGGTATCATATCTGACCGGCAATCGGAAGACCCCGGGTTCGATTCCCGAGCGGTTACCTCATTTTTTCATTTGTTTCGTTCTTTCTATCTCGTATTGCGCGGAATATTCTCCTATACAAGCGTCGTTCTTTACGTTAATTATACTGCGTGTTTGCAGTTAAAAATGTATATATATATATATATATATATATATATATATATATATATATAGCGTAACGTTGACACTATAATAATAATGATGATAATAATGGTTAATTGATAATAGTTACTCGTATAATTGATTAGATTGTCATTTATGATGCTGATGAGGCTGGCTGGAGTCACCATGATCTTTTCAGATCAAATTATGTTATTAATTAAGTTATTAATTAGATTGATTGATAGAATGAGTTTTCTTCCTTTATTAAACAAAATAAATGATTTATGAATGAGACAAAATATAAGTTCGTTGTTAATAACACGAGAGGTAATGATTAGTCTTTATATAAAGTTCGGTGAATGACCAGGCCTCCATGGGGCCTGCACAAAAGGTGTTCACATGGTGGTAGCTCTCGTGTCATTGTTTCTTCGGAGAGAGGGTCGAGGTACGTCGAGAAGTCCTTGTAACGAAGTCGAGGTGTGAGGCAAACCATA
Organism: Bathynomus jamesi; assembly: GCA_023014485.1. Lineage (NCBI taxonomy): Eukaryota > Metazoa > Arthropoda > Malacostraca > Isopoda > Cirolanidae > Bathynomus > Bathynomus jamesi. The sequence continues at coordinate 359,606 of JAJOZX010000687.1, forward strand.
AGGACATGCCTTGAAGTAGTCTCTCGCTGTGACGTCATCTTGGTCGTACTTGTGTGACGTCATCTTGGTCGTGCTTGTGTTGATGGAACATCGCTAAAGTATTTGAAAGCGTCTTTACCACTATATATATATATATATATATATATATATATATATCTATATATATATATATATTATTATTATACAGGATGTTTCAGGAGGAAAGGTCAATACTTCGGGAGGTGATAGTATCGGTCATTGTGAGAAAAAAAGTTCATATGAACATGTGTCTAATTCTGAATGGTTACGGAGATAGAGCTGTTTGAATCTACAAATGCCAAAACAATGGTAATCAAGAAAGAGAAACCAATTACTGTTCCTAACATTTAATGTTTAAACATTGGTATTTTGAATGGTATCAGATACAGAAATGACAAATTTGTTACAGTTTACAATACGTTTTCGAAAATCCCACCGTCAACCTCAATGCACTTTGCAACTCGTGTGCGAAGATCGCGTGTTGTTCGTCTGAGTTGATCTTGACGTTCCTTATGCGGGCAGCAGCATCCAAAATGCGCGCGAGCAATTCGTCTCGTGTATCCACCTTTCTTTTGTAAACTTGACTTTTCATCCACCCCCCACAAACAATAATCTAACGGAGAGAGGTCTGGAGACCTTGGTGGCCATTGAATGGGACCACCGCGGGGGGAGGAAGAGCTGCGCGTGGATCAGATTCAAACAGCTCTATCTCCGTAACCATTCAGAATTAAATACATGTTCATATCAACTTTTTTTCTCACAATGACCGATGCTATCACCTCCCGAAGTATTGACCTTTCCTCCTGAAACACCCTGTATATATATATATATATATATATATATATATATATATATATATATATATATATATATATATATATTATTCATTATTGCATTCATAGTTTAAGTGGAAGTATGAAGAGTTAAATATTTTTTCTCATAGAACATCATTCCACCCATACATCCATTTCAGAGCACGAGCAGCTAGCAGCAGCATTGCCAAACAAATAAGTAGTCAAAGTATTGTATTGACTGAAAGCAACAGTGGCCTGTGTTAATATAGTCAAAAGAACATTCATATCCGTATTCAATTTATTGCAATTTAACTTTGTTTGTATTCCACCCACCTCCAGCTATTATCAGCCCTTGTGCATGATTCTTCAGGAACAAGATCCACCGCGTGTTCCTCCTTGAGGCAGCACAAATTTACCTGTACCAATCATAGTAATATTCGTACTACTTCGGGCCTGTTCTACACAAACTGGACCAAAAACAACAAGTATCCGCAATCACAAATCGTCCGTATACAGGTATGTATTTAGTTTAGAATACTGTTTTATGTACTGTATATATAATATATTATATATATATATATATATATATATATATATATATATATATATATATATATATAGGGAAAAAACTGTTTTGTTGTGAGAGGACCAAGACTGTTCAACCAGCTACCCAAGGAACTAAGAAATACGAGTGATGTAGCGGTGGATATCTTCAAAAGAATACTAGATGCCTGGCTCAAAACAATTCCGGATGAGCCCGGCGTTATCTACTAGCTATGTGAAGTGGAAAGTACAAGAAACCAATTCTTTACTTCACCTGGCCAACTCAAGAGGAGGGGCAACAAACTTGACCCTCGTGAAATGAGGAATCATCGCACGGAACATTTGAAAGGTGGAAAGGTATATATATATATATATATATATATATATATATATATATTAGCGTGTAGCGTCATGAGCGATCTGGAGGCACATTTCAGGTTTTGTACAATCAACGTTGCTGATTTCAGAAAAGAAATCAAAAATTTTCTGCAACAAGCAGAACACCTCCTTTTTCGCATGTAAAAAATACAAAATTCTTGTTAATTACAGTTGGTAACACTGACTGACATGGTACTTCTGGCAGCTTTCTAATTATTCTCAGTGAGTCATCCCCTGGAATTTCTTAGTTCTACGCTAGCTCGCTTGAGAGAAACAAGTGTTTTTTCTGTTGATGGGGTGTTCAAAAACCCCAAGGTACTAACGAAAGGTGCGCTTTGTGATATATACATTACACACATTTCTTTGTTTTGTTGTGTTTTACATTGTTTATAAGTTTGTTATATGTCTTAGGGTATATATATACCTATGGATATTTATATACATAATACATATGTGTGTGTGCAGTATATTTTTATATATATATTGGTAAACTTATTGTTTATCAATATACCAAGCCTTATATATATATACTCATAATCATATATATTTTTTATTTATACGTTTGTGTTTTTGTTTCAGTGTTCCTGTGTGATACTTGTTGAGTTCTGCTGGTACAATGAGCACGCAAAGAACACGGGGATCTGCCAGCCACATTGTCTTTGGTTCTCCACTATCAGAGCTTCCTCTGTCTGAACTTCCAACCCGTATACAAGTTGCAAGGCATTTCCTCTTCTTGAAGGAGAACAAGTACAACCCAGCAACAGGGAGATTTTTCCGGAGGTATGCCAACACTCATTGACTTTGGAATCGTGCTAACATTCCATCACAGCCAATCAAGAATGTGAAGACCAAGCTGCTCCGATTGATGGAAAAGGCTCACAAGCATCGAAGCAAGGCAAGCAGGCTACCAGTGATGTAGGTCTCGAGATCGGTCTCGGTCTCGAGACCGATCTCGAGACCCAATTTGCAGATCTCGATCTCGGTCTCTGCTATTTAGATCTCGATCTCGGTCTCGACAGACGTGGTCTCGGTTTTTCTCCCCGAGACCTTTCGAGACCTCTCGAGACCGTAATGAAAAATACATGTTATTGGCATACTCATGATGGTGGCTTGGTTGAACAGACACAGTTCAGAATGTTTTGAAAGTTTGTAAAAGTAAGTGGATGTTGAATTAGTGTCATATATATATATATATATATATATATATATATATATATATATAATATATATATTAGGGTGATTCAAAAAAATCAAAGTTTTTTTTTTAATTGTTCAACCTGTATTTTTGTTCCCTATGACAAAAAAGTAGTGTATGCCAAATTTGGTGAATTTTAAATAAAATTACTATGTGCTACCAGGCGTCAAAGTTTCCCTCTTTTTCAATTTGTTTGTTTTTACAACTTATGATTTTATGTTTAATTGTTTATATTTCAGAATTTTTAATTAATGGTTTATATGCTAGCTTGCTTTTAATTGTTGCTTGGAACTCGTAATTTTGATACCAATTAATCGATTATGGAAGCTAGGCCTAACTCACCATCACCCAGTTGCTCATTTGGGAGAAGTTCTACAAGAAAAGAAACTGAAGTATGGCTAATTGTGCTAGCAGTTTGGAAAAAAGCAGGAATACCAGCAAAACAAAGAATACACGTAGTAGATAAAATTCAAGGAATACTGAAGGAATGACAGCTGCTTAAGAAAAACAAAGCAAACAAATTGAAAAGATCACAAAATTTAAATAAATGAAGAAAAATGGAAAGATAAACTGGAAACTTATTTGACATTGCTCATGAGAATGCTATGCAGCTTATAAAAATAGAAGATGATAAGAAATGCTTGAAAATGCAACGTGAGAAAGGACGTCATGGAAAAATGGGTACCATTGATAAGGCTGTTGCTAAAAAAGAGAAAGAGCAGCAGATTAGCAACAACGTTATGAAAAGAGGAAAGCAGAAGAAGAGATCAAAAGAAAGAAGAGTGAAGAGGCTGTCATACTCACCAGTACATCATCAGAATCAGAATCAGAGGAGAGTAAAAGTGATGAATCTGGTTTCTGTGCTGCACAACCTTCAACATGGAAAAGTAAGGTTGGCAAACGTAGAAAATTGTTTGATGATAAATTATTAGGAAGTCTTGATGTTGCAAAATTGAGTGACAGAAATGCGTCTCTTTTTTAATGCAAACAATCAGACATCGCTTGAATGGGACATCTGCGAACAAATAAAATGCATGTGTTTCAATACAACGGCAGCCAATACTGGTCCTAGAAATGGTGCAGTTATTCTTCTAGAACAAAAATTCGACAGCGATTTATTGTGGCTGGCATGTCGACACCATATACATGGCCGTAACTACTTATGAGGTCACCGAGGTCCGGATCCCGGTAATTATTTCCTAAAAAAAAAAAAAGAGACAACCGTTCTCCGTGTATGAAACGCATATTACCGCTTTTCTTTTGAAAGAGGGAGCGTCGAGCGTTTGGTGTTTGTGTTTTGTGTTTAGTGTATAGCTTGGGTTTGTGTTTGTAGATGTCATTTTGGTCTGAATTTTGCTCGTCCCGCCGCGCTCGAAAAAATCTGGACCTCACTAATTTCTAAACCCTAGTTACGGCCCTGACCATATATTTGAAATTATGCTGGAAGCTGTTGTTTCAAAGTCTTTATCACCATCTTCTGGCCCAGATATAGTCCTTTTTAAGATTCAGAGAAAAAATCGTCAAGCATTAATAAGGAGGACTACGAGACAGCATTATCAGATCCAGATATCTATGAAATATTCATGACATCAAAGATGACATAATTATATTTGCAACAAATCAACTAGATCATTCCAACCAGAGACGATTACCTAGAACTATTGCAGTTAACAATTATTTTTTTGGGAGTGAACCAAAAGGTGGAATCAAATTTAAACATCCAGCGGGACTTCATCGGGCTAGGTGGATGGCCAAAATTACATATTCATTAAAAATTTTATTTCAAATCTCAGTTTCAAAATTTCAGTAAAAGACAAAAAAGGACTAAAAGACATCTGTCTATTTGCTACTCGGTTATATGTAAAGGCATGGTTTACAGCTCCTGTGCCATCTTGCGCTCCTCGTCTTGCTCTGGAATTATTACAGAATCTTGTAGTCTACAAACAAATAAATGACACAATTGCATTTGTTGCTATTAAAAAACTGTTAGGTCACCTCTGGTACCTATCAGAAGAACTGGTAGCCTTAACTGAAACGAAAAACAAAATTGTAAAGGCCTTGCAAAATACAACAGAAACTCTTCCTGCAAAACGGGCTTTTCTAGATCCTGCACTTATTCAACGAAGAAATTAAAGATTTTTGTCATCAAATACTCAAAGATTCTTTACAATAACAGAATTTAGTTCAAAATTTTTACTCAAAGAATGCTAAAGAATGGCATAATGATGAAGAGTATAACTCCGCTAAGAAATCTATCAACACAGTGGAAAGTCGTGAATGATATAGCGGAAAGAAGAGTAAAATTAATGATGAATATAATAAAATACTAATACATGGCGAAGATCAAAACAATTCTTGCTACAAGTAGTGAAAAACTACAAGCTGTTTCCCTGATAGAAAGAAAGAAACATTGATTGAAGTAAGGACAGCTAATGTCTCAAATAGCATGCTAGTTTAATTATGCATGCTTGTGGTTATGGTAGGACCCTACGGGGAAGCTTTCCCACATAAAAAAAGCAATGAGCCTTGTACTGTACCCCCTGGGTGGTGTGGAAAAATTTGACAATTTGAGTCGTTCTGTCAATTTTTAATTGCTGGTAGCAACCCCTAAAAATTAAAAATTTGCTAAAATATTTTAGATAGTTGTTTTTATGCTGAAATTAACCATTTAAAGGGTTGAACAACATTAAATATAAAAAAAAAAATTTTACCCCCATATTTGAATCACCCTAATATATATATATATATATATATATTATTTAGACCTTATGCTAATTGCCATGCCTCTGTTTATAGTACCGATATGTCAATTTATTTTTCATAGAAATGGTGTTGAAAAAATGCTATACAGGAAACTCAAGCACGGAGAATGAGCAGATACAGAGAGACAGCGCTCATTCTCACAGCAGCGATGACGAAATAAAACAGAGTCAAACCAAAGTTCCGAGACTAATGGCAAAATATCAAAGCTATCGGTCCAGCAGAAGAACGTTGAAACTGGGAAGATTTTGAACCGCAGGGAACAGTTGCGGCGGTACCTCTTAGAGATCGATGAATCTCATATTTTAGACAACTGCTCTCCAATAAAGTTTTGGCACCAGAAAGGGATAAATTCCCATCACTGGCCAATATTGCCATGACTGTTTTAACAGTGCCTGCCTCTAGTGCTCCAATTGAGCGTGTATTTAGCCATGGATGCATAATATGAGGCCCCACAGAAGTCGAACTTCAGCAGATCTTCTGAGCATGCTGATGTTCCTTAAGTGTAATGAGCACCTATCATGCTTTAAATAAATGCACAAGTCAAACTGGGTAGTGGGTACGTTCATTAAACCTTCTGTAACAATATAAAGAAGTAAATAAATAAAAAGTATGTATATATATATATGTATGTATGTACAGGGTGTCCGAGAATTATCTGTACAATATTTGGCTGTTATTAAAGTCAACCATGAAGTGTAGAAATTCCAGTGTTGTCCCATTTTACAGAGAATCATTAAGTTTTTTCTGATACCACGTTTTGACAAGTTTTTTTAGAAATGTAATGTCGCGGGTGACAGACATTGATGATTTTAAAAGCAAGAATCACAGCTGCTATTGAGCGAATTGATGTGGATATGCTGCAGCGTACATGGCAACATTTGAGTATCGATTGGATGTTTTGCGAATCACTAATGGTGCAGATATCGAATGTTTGTAACAACGTTACTTTAATAAAGAAACTTTTGAAATACAGATTCTAAATAATCTTGTTTAAGAATTTTACGTGTGTTATCAAGAATTTTATAAAAGATGAAATTGTACAGATAATGTTCGGACACACTGGAATTTCTAAAAAACTTGTAAAAACTTGATATCAGAAAAACTTAATGAGATTCTCTGAAAATGGGACAAAACTGGAATTTCTACACTTCATGGTTGACTTTTAATAACAGCCAAAATTGTACAGATAATTCTCGGCACGCTGTGTATATATATATATATATAATATATATATATATAGATATATATATATATATATATATATATATATATATATATATTATATATATATATTCATTTGTTAATTTATATATATTATATATATATATATATATATATATATAATATATATATATAATTATATATATTCATTTGTTAATTTATAGGGTACACTTTTTGCATTCAACACACTACATCTGAGAAAGTAGTTATTAGTTTTATTAATATACTTACCATAGTCTAATTTCCATAGTAGTGTAAAACAAATTGAAAGGGCATGAGCTTGGTCTCGGTCTCGAATTTTAAGGGTCTCGATCTCGGAAGGTAGATCTCGATCTCGAACCTTTGATCTTGGTCTCACAGGATCAGGTCTCGGTCTCGGTCTCAGTCTCGGACTTGGTGGTCTCGACTACATCACTGCAGGCTACAAAAACCAAGAAGTTCGAGGAAAGCCTGAATCAATTGTTTGACATAGCTGTCTGCCAATGCGATGATCTGTCTGCATGCCACTGTGAAAAAGAAATGAAAGTTCCACGACGAGAGCATGCCTTTCTGATCTACCAGAGAACCACGCGGATCATGCAGATCAGTCGGGTGGATACGAATGTGACTCAGATGGAGAGAAGGAAGTCAAGAGAGGATCGGATGCAAGAAAGACAAGAAGAAGAGAATAGAAGAAAAACGGAACGGCAAGAGGTAGCATCCTCTGCATATGTGGTCGAATCAGCTCAAGCAGAAGCAGACTCCAGTGATGAAAGTGTTGGTGATGAGTGGATGGGTGATAGTGCCCAGGAGGACAGGAACATCACACCGCTTCCCACTGTTGCTTTGGAAGCTGACCGGTATGGTGTATCGAACAGGGCTGCTGCAGCTATCAGCACTGCAACATTGGGTGACTATGGCATCATTAGTTCTGATGATCAGATAAACGTAATTGACCACCACAAAGTATGGAGAGCACGGCAGAAGGTACGGAGAGATCTAAAGGAAGCAGTAACTTACCACGATGTGGAAGTCACTGCTTTATTTTTTGATGGGCGGAAAGACATGACACTTGTCAGAGAGAAAAAGGGGAACAAATGGTACAGCACAAAGAAAGTTGAGGACCACTATGTCCTGGTCGGAGAGCCTGTAACCTTCTATCTAAGCCATCTGACACTGGAACGAGGAACTGGCACTGTCATTGCGGATGGACTTCAAAATGCGATTGAAGAAATGGGTATTGCAGACAAGATAATTGCAGTGGGAGCCGACAGCACAGCCACAAACACAGGGCACGGAAGTGGAGCAATACACCTACTAGAGTGCCGCCTGGGTCGCCCTTTGCACTGGTTCATCTGTAGTCTGCATTTAAATGAACTCCCACTGCGCCACTTGTGCAAGGAACTCATCGGCCCAACAGAATCTGCAACTCAATGGAAAGGACCAATTGGCAAAGCTTTTTGCCACATGTGAAAGTTTGCCACTTTCCTCTAGAGGAATTTAATGTATTGCTGATGGCCCCACTCTCCCAGATGTTGACCTTACTGAATTGAGTCGTGGACCAAGCCTACCTCTACAGAATGATGAAGCGATAAGGACTGGTGTCATTAATGAAGATCTTCTACGAGAGAAGCCTGGACCATCTCCCATGCAAGATGGATTACAACTGCCAGGAGAATTTGTCGGCTATATGTAGCGATGGCGCAGCCAGTGATGAACTGTATTCACTCACCAGTTTGTCGTGTGCAACTGTGGACCCATGTGGTTTAGCATCAAGTGCCATCCAAGGTGCACAGATGGTCCAAAACATTTCCTGGAGCAAATCAAGCTGCTACGATTACTGCCACCAGCTAGCAAGACTGTCACATGGCCTGTGATCCAAAGAAATGTATATTGGGCTCACCCTGAAAATGTTCTACTGGCAATGCTTGCAGATGCAGATCAAGCAAACCGAAATTGGCCATCGATGTAATCAAGACCATTCGACGAGCTCCCAAACCTGCTCAACAGCAAGTCAGAGAATTTCGGCCACCAAAGATCAAACAAAGTGCTCAGAATTTGAAAGATTTACTTCCACCAGTGGAGGTGCACAATGGAACCACCACTCACGAAGCAGTTCTCTGTCGAACAACTCGATAAGATCACTGAAGAGCCCCTTGTTGTCCGGATATCATGTCACTCCCAAGGTGTAGAATGCTGTGTTAGGATGGTAACTGAAGCGTCTGGGGCAGTGTATGGAAAGGATTCAAGAGATGGTTACATTAGAGCAGTACTTAAATCCGTGACTTTATGCCGTCATTCAAACTAAACAAGATTTTAATGTATCATTTACTAAATAAAACTATCTAGTTCTACCTACCTACCTACCTACGGTGTATGTTTATTCCAAAAATAAATTTTTCTATTTTTCCTGAAAAGCATTACATTGTAAGGGTCATGATAGCTCAAACCCTAGGAAAGCAAGTGTCCAAAAGTTATGGTAACTAGCAATTTTCACGATTTTCACATGCGAAAAAGGAGGTGTTGCACTTGTCACAAAAAAATTTTGTTTTCATTTTTGAATTTAGGGAGGTCAATTGTACAAAACCTGAAATGTGCCTCTTGATCCGTTACACTTTGCCCAATGACGCTACACGCTAATATATAATATATATATATATATATATATATATATATATATATATATAGGAACAGACAACTACAGACAAAGAACAGCCTCAAGGAGGATACGATACTTGAATTTTCTACGAAGCTACAATCCGCCATTTACATCTCTGTTCATCCTCCATCACTTTACGAAAAGCGGCCGTCAACGAAACTCCAGTAGGCCCGCATCTGCTCTCACAAAACTCACTACGTGCGAAAGAACGGACGGTCAACGACACCTCGAGCCTACAATAATAGGTCAGCCTCCAAACAACACTTCATCTCAAGAGGTGACATTCAATATCTCGGTAAGCTAAGTGCATCTTTTCTAAGTAACTCTCGTGAAGCCTACATCAGCCTACCGCCGAACGGTAGGCTATACTCCCAAAGTGTTTAATTAAGCGTTCTAACTGACTCTCATTAAAAACGCAGTAGGCCTATTCTTAATCAGTCATTCTAATATCGTAAATGTGTATCACCCTGTTATGGTGATATTTTCGTATAATTATCAATTGTGCATCAAATTAACTCTCTCATACAAACCGCAGTAGGCTTATTTGCTATTCATATTCATGTGTTGTATCAAATACCGTAATTCACGTTTCCTTTCGTGCACAACTCATGAGCCTATCTATATATTAACAATTAAGCTGTATAACCATTTCCTCATGTGCTAAGCATCAATCATTCGTTAGCATAGTAATAAATGCCGTTATATAATTGTTAATCATACAACCACTGTCATTGCATTTTCTTCCAATCATTATTAGGCTGCATCATTTATTCCATGTTCCATTTATGCATGACTTTTAGCCTACCTAAATCAGTGTATTACGTAATCAATTCAGTGTACCAAAACGTACGTGCATAATTTCTATTATTATTAGGCTGCATCATTTATTCCATGTTCCACTTATGCATAACTTTTAGCCTATCTAAATGAGGGTATTACATAATCTATTCAGTGTACTAAAACGTACGTGCATAATTTCTGTTATCACTCGGTTTCATATTTCATGCTGTGTTCCATTTTTGCATACCATTAGCCTATCATAAATGAGTGTATTACTTAACAATTAATCTGTATAACCATTTCCTCATTTGCTAATCCTCAGTCAGATTTAGCATAATATAAATGCCGTTATATAATTGTTAATCCCTATAAATAATTATTGTTTATGTCATTGTTATTCACTGTGAAAATATAACTAATTTATTTTCTTAATTAAACACGAAAACAAGTGATTTTTGTAACCTTATTTGCTTGGGTGTAATCTAAGCTGGTGACCTCGAATCAATTCGTATCACTCAGAAGTAATTATAGTAGGCCAACTCCATAGCCACCTTCAAACCGGTGATACCGTAGGACATCATAAATTGTTGACCCAGCCTGTCATAAACAATCAATCATTACATCAATTAGTCATTAGCACTAAATTAATCAGCATCACCTCACTCGGCTAATACTAGGCCCACTATATATATATATATATATATATATATATATATATCAGTGGCGTACAGTCAGGGTAAGCGGGGCATGCGCCGCCTACCCAGTTAAAGGTCAAATTACAAAAAGTCAGTAAAGTAATCGAAAACTAATATAAAGTTATGATGCTTGTATAATGTGTATACACACACACACACACACACACATATATATATATATATATGTATATATATATATTTTTTTTTTGCAGCTACCGTTTACCCTGTAGACACATCCACCGCACGCCATTGATATATATAGTCGTGTGTATATATATATATATATATATATTTAGTGGTGGACCGGATATCCGCATCCGCATCATTTTTAACATCCGTAGCTTATAACGCCCAGTAATGCACATTTCATGTAAAGTATTAACTATTAATGAACAAACAAACATATAAACCTCAAAATATAAATACCTGGTAATATAGAAAATTGAATGAAACTTGTTTCATTGAATTTTCTGTGGCTGAAACTCTTGAGAAAGTTATTTTTATCATAATGAAAACATTAATATTAATTTTAATTCTTATGCATTGCCTGCCATAATAGTAATATCACGAAATTTGAAAAATTATGTCATATATTCATAATTTTATATTATATTGATAGATTAACTAAATATCCGCATCCGCATCCGCGGATATTGAAATTAAAGATCCGCAGATGTTGAAAAACTGACATCCGGTCCACCACTAATATATATATATATAAACGGGTATGCCATAAAAAAGGGGTACATTTTAAAAAGGTATAAAATCAACATTTGTCATTTAATTTTAATAAAACTTCTACACAATAAAACGTATGTATTTATCTATATGCAAACAAGTTCTCAGACTAAAATATAAAAATTCAAATTCTATCAACATTTAACGAAAGAGTATGATTTTTCTACTTAACATGCAAAAATTATTAAATCTTTTTAATATTTTTTTATAAAAATAATTTTTAACGTAAAATTTATCTGAAATTATTAAAAAAATTGTTCGAAATGCTTTCCTTCCATTTCAATAACTTTTTTTATTCTTGGCCAGAATTCATCTATGGCTCGATTTACTTGTTCCTGTGGAAGCTCTTCCCATTTTTGAATGATGATCTCGCTTAAATGAGCGACATCTTTTATCCTAGTTAGTCCTGTAAACTCGCTCTGCTAAATTCTCCCATATTCCGGCCAAGAATAAAAAAAGTTATTGAAATGGAAGGAAAGCATTTCGAACAATTTTTTTAATAATTTCAGGTAAATTTTACGTTAAAAATTATTTTTATAAAAAAATATTAAAAAGTCTTAATAATTTTTGCATGTTAAGTAGAAAAATCATACTCTTTCGTTAAATGTTGATAGAATTTGAATTATTTGATATTTTAGTCTGAAAACTTGTTTGCATATAGATAAATACATACGTTTTATTGTGTAGAAGTTTTATTAAAATTAAATGACAAATGTTGATTTTATAGCCTTTTTAAAATGTACCATTTTTTTTGGCACACCCGTTATATATATATATATATATATATATATATATATATATATATATAATTTAGTGGTGGACCGGATGTCAGTTTTTCAACATATGCGGATCTTTAATTTCAATATCCGCGGATGCGGATATTTAGTTAATCTATCATATATATAGAATTATGAATATATGACATAATTTTCAAATTTCGTGATATTACTATTATGGCAGGCAATGCATAAGAATTAAAATTAATATTAATGTTTTCATTATCATAAAAATAATAACTTTCTCAAGAGTTTCAGCCACAGAAAATTCAATGAAACAAGTTTCATTCACTTTTCTGTGTTACCACGTATTTATATTTTCAGGTTTATGTATTTGTTTGTTCATTAATAATTAATTAATACTTTACATGAAATGTGCATGACTGGGCTTTATAAGCTACTTTATAAGCTAATTTAATTGTAAATTGCATAATTTATTAGAGGTAACATCCGCATAACATCCGTAGTCAGAAGTGCGGATGCGGATGTTAAAAATGATGCGGTTGCGGATATCCGGTCCACCACTAATATATATATATATATGCAGACTTTACACGGAAAAACACCATATTTGTAAACTTAAACGAGATAGAATATCGTTCCTTCCAGAAAAACAAACTCAGAAATAAAATTGGAAAAAGCTTTTAATTCTTTACCTTTTTCCTATTTTGTAGTTACGATTTTATTATTTCTCCAGTCTACCTCTTTATAAACGAATTTAGTTTTCCACTTCTTATTCCTGCAAGTATCATTGAGGTTTTTCCCCACCACTATTCGTGTTATTACCGTTACCATCATAATTGTTATTATTAATATTATTACTCTCATTAATACAGTTATTAGTCTTTTTATTCTTAATTCGACAGAATATCGTTGTTATTCTCACTCAAGTTCGATTTTAACTATTTGATTTTGTAGTGTTTCCCTTTTATTGTAATCATTTTTATTGTGTGAACATTATTTTCGTTCACTTATTGCTCACTTACATCGAACTTATACTGTACTGGGAACTTTAACGGTTCTCCCATTTTGACTCGCGTGTGACGTGTGTCTAACGAAGCCGAACGAAAATGGGACGCCAAAACAAAAAAATTAGATTTATATAATTTTATTCAATTTAACTTTTGAAACACGGTGATTAAAGATTAGAGTGAATTAAGATGAGTATGACATTAAAAGAGAGAGGGGGCGGGGTTAAGTCGGCCTAAGCCGATTTAATTAGTGGAATTTACATTAAACCAAACTATAAAACGGACTTCATCTTACTCTCACGTATCTCAGCGAAAACCTATTTGAAAATGAGGAGCATCCGCGCATGGTTAACAACTGTAAATTTTAAAACTAATTTCTCTCTCTCTCTCTCTCTCTATATATATATATATATATATATATATATATGAAGTGTTCATTTCTATTTTCATTTTTTAGATTTTGAGAAAAAAGCATTTTATGTATTGTATAATGTATATACGTACTGTACCGCGTTTTGGAAATTTGAAAAACTCAGTAGCTAACGTAAAGAGAGAAATCTGCACTTTGCTGAAAAATCTGTCTTATGTGACACTACATTATATCAACCACCATTTGGTAACGATAACGCGAAAGTTGCTGATTTGGCATTTATCGCGTTTTGGAACTAAACTCTTCATATATATATATATATATATATATATATATATATATATATATCAGACATGGTACTGAGGCCTGGCCTCGGGCATATTTTGCAGGTCTCGGCCTCGAGACCAGCTGAAAAGTGGAAAGGCCTCGTGACCTTCATGAGGACTTAGGAAATCCTGATTTGTTTTGTTCTGTAATTTTCAACCCCTGGTAGCGTTGGGGTGGAGATTCTTCAGGTGGGCGCGCTCGGGGTGGAGGACCATGACCTGACAGCTGACCGTATGTGGCGTCATACTTTGATAAATATTATTCAGACAAGTGACTAGTCAGGCTGCCGGCAGTCTTTCATAAATACTATTGAATTAGGTGACCAACGGATTAGCGACAGGTCACTGTGACGTTCGGTACATAAATATTATATATTTATGGTATATAATAATATTCGGTCAGTCAGCAGGAGACCACTTGACTTAATATAGCAAAACTAGTGTGAGAAAGCAATCTATCAGTTGGTCATCAATTGACCTGAGCTCATATAATGTGTTTCTTATTTGTGTGTATAAACTATTGTACTGTATCTATTTCTATAACAAAAAATAGGCTAAACTAGAAAAGAATACCACCTGGTATACTGATAACTAGCTACTAGCGTCGATAATTTTGTTTATCGCCCGTCGTAAATTGTAACATATAAACTTCTAAATAATATGATTTGAAATAAATATACAGGGTGTACACAAATTATCTTTTTACAACTTCTCTCTCAAATAAAAATATTAGGAAAAGAGGTAAACATACCGTTTTTACGCCATCTGTGATAGAAAGTAATAAAGTTTCACGTGGCAGTTGTCAGATGTTAGATTATTGCACAGGGTGTACACAAATTACGAAATTGGTACGAAATTCCCTTAACATGCATTTCCTAATCGGTGGAATGGCCGTGGGGGCCCATCTCTTGGCCGGCCAGATCACCAGACATAACATCCTGTGTCTTTTTTCTATGGAGTTATGTAAAAGACTGTGTGTACACAACTCCAGTGGCCAACATCGACGATTTAAAAGCCCGAATTGCTGCTGCTGTTGCGAGAGTTGACGTTGAAATGTTGCAGCGTACATGGATGGAGATAGAATACTGTTTGGACGTCTTACGTGTAACAAATGCTGCCCATGTTGAATGTGTTTGAGGTTATGTGAAACTTTATTACTTTCTCTCACAGATAGCGCTGAAACGGTATGTGTAACTCGTTTCTGAATATTTTTATTTGAGAGAGAAGTTGTAAAAATAATTTGTGTGTACATCCTGTATAATATCGGATGGAAACAATAATTTTACTAATATCGGCATTATAAATGAGATGTAAATTGTTATATTGTTTGCAAATAATTATTTCGGTCTTTTTCATTTACTTTAATATTATAAAGTACTATACATATAACTTTAAAAATGTCTGATAATGGATAATATCAGGTGCAAATATACTCTTGAATCAAATTACACATATCACATGTTGAAATATCAGGTGCAAATATATTTTTAATATTATCTTTATTATATTATTATCGTATATATTAATTATCGTAATGGCATGATATAAACTTCAGACCTATAGGCCTACCGTACATCAGAAACATCGTTCACATGGAGTACAAGCTACAATTACATTAATGATCTTTGGTAGACTTTAAAACTACAATTTCTTATTGTCAAGATACATAAAAATGCAAAACAAAAAAATAAGGCATCTCCAAATGTAGCTCTGTTTGCAATGCTCGCTAGAGTCGCTAATAATAATTGTACACTCTTGAAATATTTTGGTAGATCATCTTCACATCATAACTTTCAATATTATCATAAATACTTGAAATATTGCGAGTACATTAAAATGAGAAATAAGAATTGCATGAAATGATAAATAAAAAGTTATTAGGCTAATGTATGGTGCCCAGGAAATCTTGTTCTGGCAACTGTGTCTGACTGTGTGACCCGGCAAGTGTAAACACACAGGGTGTCGGTGTTGTGGTGTGGTCGCGTGTGATAGATGAACGTGCTTAATGCTTAATAATACCCTTTTATTAGGTAAGTGAAATGAGCTGTCTTTGTTCATTAATTTTTAGTAAAATCTTGCTTTTCCTTATGGATTTCAATGTAGTAATGTCTAATTAAGCATTAAATGTTTTGTTTATAAGAATTTAATAATGTTAATTAAATGTTTTGTTAATAAGAGTGTAGTAATGTCACATTAAGAATTAAATGTTTGTTTATAAGAATTTAGGAATGTTTAATTAAATGTTTTTTATAATAAGGAATTAAAAATATAAAAATACAAATTGGCAACACCTGAAATAGGCCCAGGGACGAGAGAGAAATGCCCAAAAAACGGGCAGTTATCGGACGGCTGGTAGCCAAATAAGGTGTTTTTGTGCATTACGATGTTTTTGTAAATTTAGAATATTCTTTTGTTTCTCTCTCCGGCAAAAATGTTAACATTAATTCCCCCATCGCATTACCCCGTTTATCTAAAAGTGTTTCAGTAAAAATAAAAGTCAGTAAAGTGTAATTAAGTGTATAATTAATCCCCCGTCTCCCTTGCCTGGTTCAAATTATAATGGCGCCCCCGACCACGTCTACCCGTATTTATAAAGTACAGCGAAGCGAGTGTAAAGAGAATGATGAAAGATAAAGAGAAATTGAATAGAAAGTAAAGTAAATAATGAATTATAAATGAGGGAAATGGGAGTGACTACATTATCTGGTGGCAGCTAATCTTATTAAATTACTATCAATTTAATAATACGAACCCACGCACTCCGTTATTAACATAGGCTTTTGCATTCTTTCGTGTCTTATGAATAGGAATTGAAAATTTGTGCGTGTGTTCTTTCGATTAATCACGAGTAGTCTATTAAATTAAAATAATAACATTTTCCAACGTTCTCCGTACGAAGAAAATTAGTAGATATTCTGTTTCGCTACCCGTTTTATAGTCTTTATAAAATTAAAAGAAAATATTAAATCTTTGTAGAGTATATTTAGATCATGCCAGTGAATGGCCATGTATGGAGAAATGACGATATTGTAATAATTAGGTTCAATAGATGGCGCTTGATTTTTCAGATTTTTTCATATTAGACACTGTACCACTGTATATTATGACTCAGTAACCTGCCAAGTGCTGCGGCGATGGTTGTGTTGCACTGGTGTTCTTTAAGAGTGTCGTCAACATATAGACAAGTGGCTACATAGTTTTTCTACAAAATGTAAGTCCTATAGAATGTAAAATGCTGCGTCCCATTTTTGGGACATTGGCCCATGGGCCGTTCTACTGTATTTATATGCAATATTATTTTAGTTCAGAATGAACACAATGCAGTACAGATATGTACAAGTTTGCATATTTTTATGTATTTTCAAAAAGTATGAACACATTTTTACATTTTTTTTTAAATAAATAAAATATTTCATGTTACATAATATTTATATTATATATTTATCCATATTTTTTACAGATTCTGTGCCATAAAAATGGCTTGTTATTGAGATGTATTGACATTAGATGGAATAACTAATGCTCTTCGGGAGGTAGAAGATGAACAAATACACTATATTACCAAAAGTATTCTGACACCCCGCCACAAATACGTATTGTGGACTAGCGCAAGCGCAGTGGCTTTAAAAGTCCTCATTATAAAGCCTGTATGTCTGCCTGGGCAGTAGCAGTGGATTAGACGCCAGTATGCCGTGTGGAGCGGAACTTACAGACTTTCAACGTGGGATGTTGGTTGGATGCCACATCAGTAACCTTTCTGTGCGCGCAACTGCGAGCCGTCTGAACATTCCGAAATCTAGTGTAGCGGATGTTATTCAAAGATGGAAGTCTGAAGGTGCCACTACAACAAAAAAACGGTCAGGACGGCCTCACAAACTCACGGAACGTGGTCGAAGAGCCTTACGGAGGAGTGTTCGTACCTCACGCACGTCGTCTGCGGCAAACATCACGGTGGAGGTGCAACAGGCCATGGAAACATCTGTCAGCATGTCAACTGTTCGTAGGGAGCTGCATAGACTCGGATTTTATGGCAGGGCAGCTGCGCACAAGCCCAATATCACCGCCACAAATACAGAACGCCGATTGGAGTGGTGTCATGCTCGACTTCATGGACTCTAGAGAAGTGGCAGAGAGTGGTATGGAGTGCCGTCTCAAGATAGTTTTAACAAATACTACATCAGCTCCTAAACGCCCTGGGCCACAAAGAAGTAGGATTTTTGGCGGAAGAGTTAGTACAGATGTCAGGTTTGATGAAGGAAACCATCTGGTAACACCATTAACAACCCAAAGACGTTGTGCATCATATGGCAAGAAAACAATGAGGATTTGCAGTCGTTGCAACGTACCATTGCATGATCGATGCTTTGCATACTTTCATACAAAGTAAACATTTTTTATGGTTATCCAGTACTCAAACTTATCCATTGGTAAAAAGGATTGTTGGCGTAATATTTCGCATTCATTTATTCCAAAAGAAAGATGTTTTTCTATTTTCAGTTTTGTTCATCATATGGTATAAAAATAAAAATTTGCAGTCTTTACAATACACAAAGTAATTATTATTTTGTTTTTCTGTTACATAAACTAGTATCTTATTATAAAGGATACCACTGCAATATTTTATATACAATTATTCCAGAATAAAGGAAGTTTTCTTCGATTTTGAGTTTTTACATTAATCTTTATTGAAGTTTCTGTATTGGGCCATTGTTCCAAAAATGGGACGCCTATTTTTTATATTATAAAAATATAAAATTTTTAGTTTAACCGTCATTTCATGTTTAGTGGAACTTTCTAACATAAAATATCACAAAAAAAAAATTTTTTTTAAAAAATTCTGTTCCTTAATGGGTTAATTATTTTTGATTTATGACAACTTATAGTTGCGTCCCAAAAATGGGACGTTGGCCTTTAATGGGTTAAGCAAATTCTGATTCCCTTTCCTTCAAAATTCGATGATTCAAAATGGCGCCCATCATTTTCAAAATTTCTTCTCATAGCGCGCATTTTTCGTAATTTTCACGGTCAAAACTCCAAATGTTTCCAATTCGTTCCGACCCCAATTTCTCCGAGTCGTCTTGTCGAGGCCGTTATAATGTGGAGTCAAAAATTAGAGTGGAATTTCGAGAGTCGTTTGTTTTCTTTTTTCTTCGCGTTGATTCCTTCCTCGGTCCGTTTTCTTTAGATTTCGTTTCGTTCAGTCGGAGGGAGAGATTTAAAAATTGGTATTTGCTGTCCGATGACTCATTTCTTTTTTTTCTTTCCTTCCACTTTTATTACTCTTTTATACAGCCTGCCTATTTTGTGTTTAGTCTTTTTTGTGTTTACATTTTCGGAATTAGTAATAATTGTGATAATGATAATAATAATGATTAGTAAATAAATTTTACACTTACTTATATGAATTAAATTATTTTAGTTGTAATGACATTGTGACATGCATTTTTATACGGTAAGGCTTAAAAGGTTTGAGCGTATATATAACGCATTTCTAGGTATATATTATATGTATATAGTAGCGAATTGTAAAAGAGTAAACAAGTAACAAAATTTTCCAGTATCTAGTAGGCAGTTTTTAAGATTCTTCTTTGACTGAATGTATATAATTAAGGGTTGCAAGCCGACACATGAACATCATATGTTTATAATTTTAAGGTCGCTTTATAATTTTAAGGGAGATAATTGTGATTTTAAGGTTTAAAGTCGAAAAATAATGCTTAAAGACACTAATTTATACTGGGTCGATTCGGACTGCTTGAGTTTATTTGCTTGCCATATATAAATTATGTGGGACCTCAAGGAAGCTAAATTCGTTATAAAAAGATAAAAGTTTGTTTAATTGAAATACAGAAATTGTTTTTGTGAATTGTTTTGATAAATCAGTTTCTGTTTTTTTTTACTTTTTTATATATTCATTAATTTTTATATTTTATAGGTGGGCTGATTGTTGTTGTCTATTTTTCTTTTTCATTTTAATGAAAATTCTAAGTGATATTTTGTACGAATAGGCTGGTTAAATTTTTATTCTGAAATTATATTTTATTGTGATAAGTGTTTTTGTTTAACATTGTAATTTGCGTATAAATAATGAAAAATGTTTTTTCTCGTTCGCGCGTTTGCATAGAAAATGTTACAAAAATTGTTTTCCGATTTACTGCAGTTTAATTCGGTTAGGAGTATTTTTATAAAGGCTCGCTTACAAACAAAGCGAACACTCTTCATTATGCAATGATTGGTTTTAATTTTGTTTACGCAGTAGCTGGCGCTGTAGTTTTGGGTTCATAATATCTGTTTATAGTTAGAATAACGATGTAAATTTGTATTAGTTTCACTTGGAAACGATAAATTACTGGAATTCTTGTGATTTACAAATCATAGCGGGTTTTGTGTTGAAGGAGAGAGTTGTCTCTCAGATGTAATTTGTGAATTACGAGTTTTCTTCCTATGAAATTTAGCGTTGCAAGTTGGAATTAATGTATTAAATTAATTTTCGGTATTAATATTTAAATCTTTTTTTATTTATTTAATGACTGTTAGAAAATTGTGTTATTTTTTAAACTTCATTTGGGTTTACTCGTGCAATTGAAATTTTAGCGTGAGTGTTGATCAGCAATGGAGCCTTTTAGATGGCCAGTAGCGTTTTTGTGGTATCTATGTGTGCCCCCCATCAAAGTGTAAGAGGGTTCATGATTTTTGGGAATTGATGACATGAAGTTTCTGGGTTTCATTTTTGTCTTTTGTATTTAAATGTATCGATGTAATTTCTGAAGGTAGTTTGAATAATAATATTTGTTAAATTATAATAACGGTTACTATGTAGGGGCGCTTTTATATTTCTACTATGCAGTATTGTTTCGTTGCGTTTCATGATTTTTTTTTATTATCTTCTCCGATGTACCTGCCATAAGTGAACGTATTGGTAGCTAAGGCGTGATTAAATTTTTGTGAATTCTGTAAAATTTGTAATAGTTTTTCCGTGAATTTGGCCAGAGCAAATTATAATTATTGTTTCGAAGTGAAGTGTCGAGAAAAATTTGGTAAATTAAATATGAAAAAGTGATAATCAGTAGCAGTACAAACTTTGATATTTTTTTTTTCGAGAGGCTCGATTTGGAAGCAACTAAGTTGGATCCGAATTCCATCCATTGAGTTTAGCCCTTTCACTCACTGGGTAGACAATTGTATAGCTGAAAAATAAACCATATTGATTCTTATATAACCACACATAAAGGCAAATTTCTTTTTTACCCTATGTCATAATTCGTGAGCCAAAGGGTTAATTGACCCGATTTAAGTGATCGATCACCGATGAGAAGAGAGAGAGAAGAGATGAGAGAAGAGAAGCGACGAGAGAGAAGAGTGAGGGAAGAGAAACCGAATGCGTAGGGACTTGGCGCAGGACAGTTTCGGTCGAAGATGGTCTACTGGTAATTTTTGAGCAGTCGCTCGTCACGCTGCTCGATGCTTCGCTAAATATGTGTTTTAGCACTCGGTAAGTGAGCAGGAGAGCTGCGGTTGAAAATTTAAGAAGTCCGTTGTAAGCGTGCGGATTGTGATCTAAACAACGTCCAGCAATTAATGTACTGATTATTATGTAATGAAATTATAAGTGAAAGGGTGCGATTATTGCCCATATTTGTTTTGTATTTCGTGAAATAGTATGTTCTCTCTGGTCAGTATTTTATGTAAACGTTTTCTTGTTTTTTCTGTTGCCCTGATAGTAACTATGTAACTGTATAAATAATTGTTTCGAATGTAAAGCGATCTTTGATGAGGAATCGCTGGTATAGATTGTGAACTTGAAATTTGTGTAACCAGTGTTCAGAAAATTATTCGTTATTTTTCACATAACAGATGAGTTACAGGTTGGAAACTGATTATTAGTGTGAAATGTTATTTTTATGCAAATGTTGTGAAAATTAGTTGTTTTTCGATTTTTATAAAATGATACAAAATATCTAATGTGTGAAATTTGTCATTGAAATTATTTCTTGTCTATTCTAACTTGGAACTTGTTAAAGAAAAAAAAACAAAAAAACAAAAAATAAATAACTTTTCTGAATAAATAAATAAATTTGTTAAACGATATTAATAAATTTTCCTAGTGTAAAACTTATTTTCAAGGGGGTGATGCGAGTGTAGTAATGTCAAATTAAGAATTAAATGTTTGTTTATAAGAATTTAAAAATGTTTAATTAAATGTTTTGTTATAATAAGAAATTAAAAATATTAAAATACAAATTGGCAACACCCGAAAGAAATGCCCAAAAACGGGCAGTTATCGGACGGCTGGTAGCCAAATAAGGTGTTTTTGTGCATTACAATGTTTTTGTAGATTTAGAATATTCTTTTGTTTCTCTCTCCAGCAAAAATGTTAACGTTAATTCCCCCATCGCATTACCCCGTTTATCTAAAAGTGTTTCAGTAAAAATAAAAGTCAGTAAAGTGTAATTAAGTGTATAATTAATCTCCCGTCTCCCTCGCCTGGTTCAAATTATAATGGCGCCCCCGGCCACGTCTACCCGTATTTATAAAGTACAGCGAAGCGAGTGTGAAGGGAATGATAAAAGATAAAGAGATTGAGAATAGAAGAACGCGCAAAATAGATATAAAAACGCAAATAAGAAGATTTTAAGTTTAACCACTATATCAAAAAAAAGAAGAGATACAGACTAGTGTGAGGCTACGGTAGGTTATCTTTGAAGAGCTTTAGACTTAGGCGAGGCTAGATTGTTGAGTCTTTCCAAAGCATGGAGGAGCTTTTTCTTAAAAGATTTCGAAGTGAGTATCTGCATCCAGAGGTGCAAATATCGCATTCGTTATTTGCATCCGAATATCACACCTCTGGGTGCAAATACCTTCAGCCTAACAATCTTAAGGCCTCGTGAGGCCTCCCCTAAAAAGGCCTCGGCCTCGGCGCCTTTGAAAAATGTATGTCTTCGACCTCGGCCCATGCCTGATATATATATATATATACAGGGGCGTAGCCAGAATTTCTTTTCGGGAGGGGCTAATATATATATATATATATATGGTCGTCCGATAAGTGAGTGGCGATTCGGGAACAATTTATAAATAAAAGATAAAGGATAATAAAAATTTTATTAGAAGGAATTTTATTATTAGTAAACTTACAATTAATTCTATAATTAATTGTCATAGGGATCAACCTGATTGCCATTTACACGAACAGCAAGCTGTATGCGTCTCCATGACCTGTCTGACATTTTTTGTAAAAGTTCTTTATCCTCATTGATGTCACTTAACAAAACTTCTGCGATTTTTGTCAGATCAGATTCACTTTGATTTTCACGGCCATTAATCTGCATCTTGAGGATTCCCCAGAGGGTATTATCCGGGGTAGTCAAGTCCGGACTCCGCGGAGGCCAAGGTACAGGACCATACTTTCCGATCCATCTGCCAGGAAAATTTCTGTCTAGGAACTCACGCGCAGCGAAAGCGGTGTGTCATGGAGCACCATCTTGCTGAAAAATAGGGTTGCGAATATTCGTATTTCTTAAAGCGGGTAGAAATCTGTTCTCCAACATGTCGATATAACTTCCTGAAGTAATTCGACCAGTGCACACAAATGGACCAATTAAACAATGCGCTGATATTGCACACCATATCATGATTCGAGGGGGATACTGTTTTACTTGATCATAATATGAGGATTTTCTTTCGACCAAAAAAACGAAAATTTGCTTTTGCCATCGCCATAAAGGGCACATTCATCACTGAAGAACGTACGATCTCTCTCGGCTTTACTTGGAAAAGCTTCAAGAATTTGTTGACAAGCATTAACTCTGACAATTTTATCTTGTGGTGATAAAAACTGAACGGAGGTTGGGCGGAAAGCCTTAAAATGCAAGTCTTTTTTCATCAAATCATGCAGTGTTGATTTCGGAACATTTAATGCAGATGCACGCCTACGAATACTTTTGGTTGGCGATTGTCGAATTGACACTTGAACATCATCTTCCAATCTTGCTCTTGCTTTGGGGCGACCACGGCGTTTTTATCAATTATCATCCCAGTTGTGAATAATTTGTGTTCCCATTTTCTAATAATTTCGCCCTTTGACGGCACATCATTAAATCTTTGTTCAAACCTTTCGCGTACTACCTTCATGCAGTGCTTGGTTTTTCCAGATTCATGCCACCATGTTGCTGCTAATATCCGTGCTTCATATGTGTAGGGACTTTGATCACAAATTTTATCAACACGTGCGTCTACCTCAGCCATTGCAACGCCAATAATTAGAAATAATAAAAATAAAACAATGAAAAACCAGAATAAACATGAATTACTGCAAAATTAAAAATTTGGATTTCATGTGAAGCTAGCTTAATTGAAAAAAGCATAGACATTTATTAGATATCAAAGATATTAGTACACTATGCTAACTGACATAGAATCGCCACTCACTTATCGGACGACCTGTATATATGTATATATATATATATATATATATATATATATATATATATATATATATATATAAAATGCACAAGGAAAAAGAAAAATGATTCCAAGGCCTTTCGTATATTCAGAAGTACACCTCGTCAGGAAATGAAGGAAGAAGGCAAGACCTGACGAGGTGTACTTCTGAATACACGAAAGTCCTTAGAATCATTTTTCTTTTCCCTTGTGGGTTTGCATCATTCATTCATTTCACGTGTTTAATTGTGAAATTCATCCCATATATATATATATATATATATATATATATATATATATATATATCAAAAGTGTGTAAATGAATAAAACACATTCATAAATGTATTACAATATTAAATATGTGCTGAAGGTACTTGGCATGGCCTACTTATAATTTAAAAAATGCATAAAAATATCAAACCTATGATTTTATTTTTTCGGGGGAGGCTGAAGCCCCGTAGCTACCCCCCACCCCCACCCAGTCTACATCCCTGTGTGTATATATATATATGAAGCTTTAGTGCGCTCAATTAAATTAAGTAAATAGAAGAAAGATTTCATTAAGAAGATCAAGCCTGACTAAGGAGACCAGGACTTATCTAATAACACCTAATAAGCAGTGGCGTATTAAGGGGGGCCAGGCCCCAGGGCCCAGCTGTTTTGGGGGCCGATGTTTATAATGATACCAATGATAAATTTGGAATAACACCTCTCAACTAACTTCAGAGGAAGCATCAAAGGCAACAAAAAATCTGGCTAGTCCATCACCCAAACGATTTTGAGGACAGCTTCCCATTTGAGTTTCAGCATTTTGTATTGTTTGTCAAACAAAACGCTTTAGCTGACACTCGCCCATTAGGAGTACTACAGGAAATTCACAAACTGAGGGCTGTTTTCACAAATGCTTTCATTGCTTATCGCATTTATTTGTGTTTGATGATGTCAAATGCAACTGTTGAGGTTCTTTTTCTCATTTGAGCATGATTAAAAATGTTAAACGTCAAATGCTAACCTAAAAGAAATTGCAAAGTCTGTCATTGTTATGCATAGAAAAAAATATTTGGCAGAATTTAAATACTGAGCTTGTGAGTGGAAAATTTAGTGATATGAAGCAGCTCAAAAAACTTTTGTATACTGGTAGTGGATGATTTTGTGACCAACTTTGGTAGATTAGTAGTGGACTTGTAGTTGTGTAATTGGTTTGGTGTAATTGTAGGAGCTTGGTATTTGTGTAAAACTTGTATTATTTGATTTAGAAATAAATGGTTTTATTAATTTACATGACTCGAAGATTTGTCTTGTTAAGGGACCACAAGAATATTTTGGCCCCAGGGCCCAAAAATCCTTAATACACCACTGCTAGTAAGTGAACCATTGTATTTCTAAGCCCCAGTTTAGTGATAAGTTGATAACATTTAAACTAGGTCCATTTAAATTAGGCCTACATTGTGGTCTAAGACCTAGCATCAACTCAGTTTAACAAAGGCTACGGTAAATTACCCTAACCTAATTTGGTGAGGAATCCTATTGTGGACCTCATTTTACTCTACCGGCTCTAGACCATTTCCGGAATCTCTAGGCTGACCCCTGCAAGGCTAGACTTAACCTACTCTACAGTTAGATTGGAGATGTTAGGGATGGGTTAATTGGGGACCAATTCATATAGAGCACTTTTCACAACACATACATTCGTATGATATTTGCATGACATGTATCTAAATTATCAATTAATTCAGTAGTTTTTAAGGACTTGAATTTGTTTAATATATTTGCACTTTTCACCTAAATATTATTATATTTTATATGTATATATATTCTGCATATATATATAGTTAGGCTGACCATACGTACCGTTTTGAACGGGACAGTACCGTTTTTTTTATGGGTTCTGTATGGGTTCTGTCACTGAAGAATAATTGTAAGCTCAATATGTTTATGTACTTACTTTTTCATGAATACAGAATATTACATAACCCCCGTCCCTTTTTTGCCATCCCAATGTCCCGTTTTTGTCTCAAGGAAATATGGTCAGCCTTATATAGTATAGTAGGGTGGAGTGAAAAAACTTTTTTTTAGAATTCAGTTTTGTAGGCGCACCCAAAAGTTAGTTTGTGGTACCAATAAGAAATCTGTAAAACATTAGTTACTTGCGACATCAACTTCACCGGCCCCAAGGAGGTCAAAGATTTTGCCTTTTAGGTCCCCCCAAAAATTAAGGAAAAATTCAAAGATTTAAGCGTATCGTCCGTTGTGTTTATGCTAGGAAGATCATTTTTGTTTCATTTGCTTAGTCTATTTATGTTCTTTAACTTTTCCTTTATACACTTTTTTCCCATTCCTCACAGAAATTTGAAAAATTTGGTATTTCATGAAAAATACTAACAAAAAATAGGAATTTTTATATCTTTCGTTGAGTTTCTCAACTTTAGTAGATGTTTTAACACCATTTTAAGGTTTCCATTTGTTTAGATTCTCACAGATTTAAATTATTTCATAATTATATTATTTAGGGTTTGTTATTTATACTCTACTACATTATAATATATAGCTCTTTTTCAGATTATTTGATTGCTTTGATAAATTTTTATATTGAATCTGATTCGCTAAAAACATTTAGTCAATAATATAGTCTAATTCTATTCCGACATAAAAAGCAAAATTAGGCATGGCTTCCATGGCCGCAAATGAATCAGCAAAAAGAAAGACAAGGAATACTCAACAGCTGAATCCAATCTTTGGACCACCAAAGGATCTCTCATTGATTTATTTGCCTTCGTCCGAAGATATACTTTTACTGCTTCCTTTATGTTAGACAGGAAAGAATTAAGCCAGGAGAAGCTAATCCAAAAATTTATGATGTTGCTACAGTCGTTGCCCAAAAAGTAAAGACTGTATGGGATCGTGCTTCTATTCCAACTAGCCACCATAAGACCATAACGCAGCGCATCCAAGGTTTGTATGACAAATATGAAAATGTCTTGAAACAATTCAAAGGGCGGAAAGACCAAGTATCCTATTAAGCATTGCTTCACAAATTCAAACTTGACTCACTGAAGCTCTTTAATATAGCTTCTTGTAAATGTGAAGACTTCCTGACATGTCTTTGTGAGAAAGACCGAAAAGTTCCTGTTCTGGAAAGGGATTTCCTTAATGACCAATGAACGACTCGAAAAATGATGATTGGATCCGTAGATAAAGTGGTCACCAAAAAGATGGAAAAAAAAGAAAAGGGCTACACAAAAATATGAGGAATATACAGCACGGATCTCGAAAGGACTGAAAGAATTTGATACTGTTGCAACTGTTTCGTCAAGTTCCAGCGAAACGAAAGCAGTGAGCCATTTAGACTCACGACAAAGCCATTAATTAATCCCGGACCTTCACAAATGAGAATGCGATTGCCAACAGTGGGTAGAGAATGCGATCGAAGAAGAATATCTGACCGTGCTGGGGCAGCTCTTGCATCTGCTGTTTTTCAAGATTTAAAATTAATTAGTAGTGACGATACTTCTTCAGTGATCGACAGAAGCAAGGTAAGACGAGAAAGGAGCAAGATTAGAAAAGATCTCTCTGAAAATACCTCAACTTTCAGTTCAAGTGATCATCTACAGATCTACAGAAGCTAAGGCTAACAAAGACCTTAAGATCCACTCTAAGGTTAGCCCGAGAGAAAGGAAAGAGTAGGGGGTTAAAAGAGGAGAATAAGGGGTTAACATTCATTCAGAAAAAGAGAAAGAAGAAAGAAAGACTCACCATCATCATCCGCCGGCCACTGCCGACAAGTCGGGAAAATAGTCGAAGAGAATAGGAAAGGGGTGAAATATGAAAAGAAGTAAAATAAGAACGCTTACAAACCATGCAAACACAGTCTTAACTCACTGTCATACCATGCAAACTACAGACATGCAAGTAGAGTTACAGACATGTAAGTAAGGAGAGGATAAGAAAAAAAAAAGTAGGTAAAGTATAGCAAAAAGTGGGTTAGTTTACGCTACGAGCTACAACTACGTTCGTGTTAGTCTAAATTTTTTTTTAATAATAATTTTATTGCTGGCATCGCACGCTGGCATGTCACAAGCTGGCATTAATCGTCAGCCGCTCTATGCCTATCGTATTCGCGCACTATTTCGTTATAAAATTCTAACAAATTAGTTAAACAAGATCTACGGCGTCGAAACCCATGCTGACTACTATTAATCAAATCGCGACTTTCTAAGTGATCGATGATACGATCCCTAACTACAGATTCCAAAAGTTTACCGACAATTGACGTTAAGCTAATGGGCCTATAATTGCTAGTTACTGTGTGGTCGCCCTTTCTAAAAATGGGCGTGACGTTAGCTAATTTGAAGTCTTCAGGAATAATCCCCGTTTCCAGTGACTGATTAAAAATCTTCGTGAAGGAGCCTACGATAACGTCTTTCAAATCTTCCAGATGTCTAGGATAAAACGCGTCAGGGCCTGGAGCCTTGCTAACTTTTAGTCTATCGATATAATGCGCAATCTCACCCTCGTAAACAGTTATTTCATCCAAAATAGTCTCGCTGCTAAATGGAACGATATCGTCCACATCGGGGACATTATTGACGTCTTCTAGGATAAAAACTGCCGCAAAAAAAGTTATTAAAAATACCCGCCATCGCCTGAGCGTCGGAAGCCAAAGCGCCATTAGCGTCCACGAGAGGCCCTATATTGTCTTTTATCGGCTTACGATTATTCACGCAATCGAAAACTCTTTTGGGTTATGTTTAATATCCCAGCGGTCCTACTATAGCGTGATTCCTACCGGTGACTTCGATACTATAGGGTGATTCCTACCCGTTTTGGTTCGAAACTACAGTACTGTAGAGTGTGATTCCTATCCAAGGTATAAATGAAAATATAATAAATATAAAATGCTCTTTATTATTCAATTTTATTTATTTAAAAAATAGTTTCGGTGCTACTATAGTATGTGGTCTACCTACGATTGGTTAGGTTTAGTCACGATATTTTCGTTAAAACTAACGAAAATATCATGACTAAACCTAGCCAATCGTCAAGGGCGATGGACATTGGAATGTAAACAAGCAATTAGTAAACAAGGTAAGAAGCTATAATTAAAAGGTAGACCGCCGAATCGAGGTAGGAATCACGCTATACTAGCACAATCCCAGCTATAAGTATCTCTAAATTACGCTTAGCATTCCTAACTGATCTTTTAACCTGACGTCGAAGCTCGATATATCCATTAACGTTAGCCACCGTGCCATTGCGCTTATTAAGTCTATACGCTCTATTACGCTCGTTTATGAACTCGCCTATTTTGCTAGTCCACCGTTTAGGCCTACCATGATTTCTAGCGCGCTTGGGCCTACGAGGAATAAACTCCCTTTCGATATTCAAGAAACTATCTTTAAACGCCTCCCAAATGCAAATTTGCGTCATTACCCATAAATAAGTTATCCCAGTCCACGACTCTCATCCTACCCGCAAAACTATCAAAATTGGCCCTACGAAAATCAGGGACTTCTATTACGTTACTATCCTTAGTGTTTTCTATCAATAACTTAAACCTAATAATTTGATGATCACTACATCCTAAACTCTCGCCTACTTCTAAACCTTCGACTATATTTTCGCCGTTCGTCATCACCACGTCTAAAATATTTTCACCGCGCGTTGGTTCGGTAACCATCTGTCATAAAAAATTATCTTCCATGAACTCAATCTCAAACCCTCATCGTTACCAGTAAAAGTCTCGTAATTAACGTTAGGGCAGTTAAAGTCTCCGACAACTATACTATCCCGATTATTAATAAAGTTACCAAGAAGTGTGTAGAAACTAGTATCGGTATCGAGGGGTTGAATGGGAGGTCTGTAAACAACAAAATTGAAACTAAGACTACGCGCCCTAACTTCAACGCATATTGCATTAATTGCTGCCGGAAAATCTATCTTAAACTCGATAGCCCTAAGGGAATTACGATGTACAGAAAAACGCCGCCACCAATCCTATGTAACCTATCATTAGTAAATAGTTTAAAACCCAGTACATCAAGTTCCCCCAACAAGTCCCGAGTCACGATATTTAACCACGTTTCAGTGATAGCAACTATATCGTAGTCGCCGGAATAAATTATCGCCTTAAATTCGTTTAATTTATTTCTAATATTACGCGCGTTACAATAAAAGACGTTTAAGTTATTTTTTACCACGGGTCGGCGTTTTAAACTATTTTTCACGTCGGGCCCGCGTTTCCCGGACCCATAACGTTTAAAGAAGGCTTCGACCTTTATAGCTTTCGAACGTTTGCGTAATTAACCTACCTAGCCTAGCATTATCCATTTCATTAAAGTGCACTCCATCTTTTATAAAAAGGCTAGGATCACTGAATTCTGACCACAGCTTTACGAGAGTGTAGGACAAAAGCCCTCTAGGACAAAAGCACTCTAGGACAAAAGCCCCCTAGGACAAAAGCTCCCTAGGACAAAAGCCCCCTAAGACATTGGCCTCCGAACAGTCCTGCTTTAGGATCTTTTTCGTTTGAGGGCTAGCAGCGAATTTTAATGAAAATCGGTATACTAATGTAGTTTTGGTCACAGATTTAAAAAATAGCTTTCTTTTTTGGAGAAATGAAAAACAAACATGTTAGAGCACTTTAAATAATTAATGTGTTTTTAACGAAAATATCATGACTTAACCTAACCAATCGTCAAGGGCATTCAAGTGACCTAACCGGGCATTCAAATGACCTAACCGGGCATTCAAACAAAAGCCCCCTAGGAAAAATAATAAGAATTTTTTTAATCATTATTTTTATTCTTTATTATTACCATAAAAATGAACATTATAAAAGGAACATCATACCATATGTAGAGAAAATCAAACAAATAAAGCACAATATTAAAAAGTTCATTAAGTGTTAAGGTTCATTTAAAGTTCATTTTACTTCCACCTAATGCTGTGACCTACACCATTCAGAAATTCCTCCAAGGTCTTCCTCTCATTCACATAATCCAGACATAGGTTCTTCAAACGCTGTTGATGCTCCTTTGTGGCACGTTTGACTCGTTTTCTTGGAGGCTCACCACGAGAATCCTTAATCAGGGCTGTTGATACAAGAGCCTGATCCTTTCTAATACTTTCAATGGCCTTCCAGATGGTTGGGTGGTTATGTCCCACAAGCTCATGGAAAGCAAAATTCCAACTCTCGCATAGGTTGTTGGTGCGATCCTCCGCATCAATGGTTGCCTGATGGACATTCCATAACTGTGGTGGAAACGAGGGAGGAATCCTTCTCATGCGTACTGATTTTCCAAGTCACTCAGAGAATATAACCAATGGTTAACTGACAGACGTGTAGATTCAAACTAACAGCCCTAACCTTAACACCACGGTGGCTGAAGTGGAACTGATGCTTCAGATTAGATGTGACACCTGACTTGCCCTACCCAGCAATTTGTACAGGGGGCTTTTGTCCGAGGGGGCTTTTGTCCGGACCCGGCTTTACGAAGGGTACATTCTCCTCAGCACAAATCTCTTCTAATTTAGTATTCAAAAATATCGTTTTTGACGTAATCCTAAGACCCAAACCGTGCCTAGGGGTAATACTTAGAACTAAAGACCTATCTGACCTCGCTCTCAGGGACCTAATTAACCCCCTATATCCCTCCAAAAGGTCAGGCACTCTCGTATCGGGCCTATACGAGTCGTTGCCCCCTACCATCGTCACCAACATCGAGTGACGGGAGGCAACATCAATCCTATCCACTTCGTCTCTAACTCCCTGGGAGACAGACCCTCCTCCTCTTAGTTGGATGCAGTTCAGCGAACTCTTTATCCATATGGCGCACTAAGGAGTCCCCAATTAAAATAGTTTCCACCTCGTTTACGTCCCTATCCAAATGGGCGAAAGGGTTCGAAACCTCGATAGGGGGGTGGAATTCCTATCACCTAACGTACGTGGCCTAGCTCCACCCTTAACTTCTCAAAATCCCTCCCCATCTACTAATCTCGGACCAACCTTAACCCCTTCCTCAACTCTATCCAACCTTCCCGATAAGCTACCTAAACTAGAAACTAGGTTACGCACCTCACCCTTCAAAGTACTAACGTCTTCAACGTTAGTATTGGTTCGGCTTTCGTCAACCGTAGCCATCCCCCTGCCCTCATCAAGCGTTGCAGGTCTTTCCGTTACCTCACGTACACTACGTTTTATGTCAACTATTTCCTCCCTTAACTCGCAAAAGAAACAAACCGATCTCTCGGTAATCGCCATAGGACCGCCGTTATAATCCCTAAAATCCTATACCACCGATTTATCCAACACCTAGCACAGGACGCTTTCTGCGATGGCATCGCGGAAGTTAAATTAGTTTATAACTGACACAAGTTTAAGTTAAATTAAGCCGGCACGCTATCAAAACTTCTAAATCACTAAAAACCACTTATATTCAACTACTTAACTATAACAATGTGAATATAAACGCAAGTATATTAAATTCATAACTTTCAGAAAGTAAAGTTATTGGCAATATCTTAAAGTAGAAGCAATGGCAGAGAGCTCAGGAAATGCGTCTGCTCAGTACGGAGTCTGGCTGACGAATGTTATGGGTCTCTACTTTGATGGAAGAAAAGATCGAACAAACGTTATGATAATGAAAGGTAGTAAGTATCATTCTAGGATTACTATGGAAGAGCATATTGTCTTTTTGAAAGAACCAGGCTCAATTTACTTAGGCCATATATCTCCAGAATTGAGCACAGCAAAAAGCAGTTATAAAGGAATTTTGAAGTTCTTGGGATGCAAAAATATCATTGCTAGAAATATTGTTGCTATTGGCTGTGATGGCACTGCAGTCAATACTGGAATAAAAGGAGGCATATTAAAAATTTGGAGCAGAATTTAAACAAACCCTTTCACTGGTTTATTTGTCTCTTTCATTTTAATGAGTTACCATTGAGGTATTTGTTAGAACACCTCGATGGTCCACGAGAAATGTCAGGACGAGTTGGAAAAGCATTAAAATCTGTCGACCACCCAATAGTTAAGTTTGAAGCCCTGGAAGGAAATCCTCTTCCAATTACTGATTCTGCTGATCTAAGTACAGATCAGTGTACCTCTATAAAGCTTCTCAGGCTATTACTTCTGGGTGTTGCAGCAATGACTTAGCAAATCCTCAACCTGGGCCAATGGACCAATCCAGATGGTTGACTATGCTAACCGCATCCTGCGTTTCTTCATGGGATATGAAAATCTGATGGATAGCTTAAAAGTGCTGGTAGAATACATCGTCAAAGTTTGTGCTCCAATGTGGTTCACGGTCAAAACAAAACCTTGGTGCAATGATGGACCTCGTCACCTGTGGTAGATGGTAGCTTGTTCAAGATTCGTAACGCCTACTTTGAGCATCAAGAGAACCTTCTTCTTGCAATGATTACTGATAACCGGCCAAACATTCGAAAATTGGCAATACGAAGGATCGAAGTAGCAAGATCTCAAGCTGAAAAAATGAAAAGCATTCGCGAGTTCAGTGTACCGAAGCTAAATTTCCATGCACTTGACTACACTGATATTATATTTTGGACAGATAGTCCCATCAGGCTTAAGCCACCATTGACAAAACACTTAACCAAAGAGGAGTTGACATCATTGGCTGAGAAAACTAGCGAAGAAAAATTAAAACTCTTTCAATTCTCTTGTCATACACAAGCAGTAGAAAGGAGTATCAAACTTGTAACAGAAGCGGCAAGAGCAGTTTATGGAAGTGAATGGAAAGATGGCTACATTAAAACCAAAATTGCATCTCAAGCAATAATGAAATCATTTGAAATCAAGAGAGACTACAAAACTGAATAAGAAGCTTTCTAAATTATTGTGGTGGGTGAGTTAGGGTGGAACTCAAAGAGTAGCCACCTCCACGTGGTGAGTTCTGGGTAATTTAAGCCGAGATATGCATGGCTCGTATCTAGCTTAATATAAATTAACGGAGAGATACTCCAATATATTTAAAGCTAGGCAGCTATTTTATGAGCTTCTAAAAGAAAACTGAATCACTGAATAACGCTTAACATCAATCAATCAACGAAAGCAATAAAAACACCCTTTTTTTTTTGTTAGTATTTTTCATGAAATATCAAATTTTCCAAATTTCTCTGAGAAATGGGAAAAAAAATGTACAAGAGTAAAATTAAAGAACATAAATAGACAACTCAAATAAAACAAAAATGATCTTCGTAGCATAAACACAACGGAAGATACGCTTAAATCTTTGAATTTCTCCTTAATTTTTGGGGCACCTGAAAGGCAAACTCTTTGACCTCCTTGATGTCGGTGAAGCTGATGTCGCAGGTAGCTAATATTTGACAGATTTCTTATTGATATTACAGACTAACTTTTGGGTGCCCCTACAAAACTGAATTCTGGAAAAAGTTTTTTCCACTCCACCCTAATATATAGGCTTCGCGATGCTGTTACGAGCTGCTCGTACACTGAAATGGGCGTATGAGCGGAATGATACTCTATATGAAAAGATGTTTAACTCTTCATACTTCCACTTAAACGATGAATACTTTGATGAATATATACATGCATATATATATATATATATATATATATATATATATATATATATATATATATATCAGGGTGTAACAAAAGTTCGTTCTCATAGGGAAATAAAATACAACAGAACTGAACAAGAAAAACGAGTAGAAATGTGTCAACGCTTACATGGAATGCAATTTGAGCATGTAATGGATTAATTGTTAAGTTGATTGTATTGTTTGTAATGTATAGTTAAAACTATTTTCTCGTTCAGTTCTATTATATCTCATTTCCCTATGAGAAAGGACTTTTGTTACACCTGTACGGTATATATATATGTAGAAAAGTGTTTCTACGAGAAAATAAATTTGTGTTAAAATTTAAAGATATTCTGTTTGTATAAATTAAAATATTAATCCTTTAAAAGATATTATTTTGTTCATATAAATTGAAACAGGACTCCGTTAAAATTCTTAATATTTGTATAAATTGCCTCAAGCCCAGATTCTCTGCACCTTTTCGATAAGCCTAACGAAAACAGTGTTGCCACGTCTAATCTTAAACGGAGATTCCCAAATTGTAAATGTTCTTTTCAATTATTATAAATCACATAAAAGAGTTAAGTGTAAAACTACAATTGTATAAATTCTTTTGCTAATATCCAATTATACCAATTCTCTCGTTAATATCATTATTAGAGTAAGATTTTGCAAGTTTAATAGTCTTCTGTAACACGTGGCAACCATGGGTGTTTCTCCAGGACAAAAGGGAGCCCCTTGAGGAAGGCAACATGCTTTGTCAGTCTAACGCTCGCCTCAGCTTCCGACAGAGGGAGTAGAGTGTTCCGCCCGTGGGCCAGCCGGGTTTGGCTGGACCCCTCAGCTTATTTTGATGTAAGCATTTGCCCGTTAATAACTCTCTAAGCAAGTGTTGTGTTAAGGGTGTTTATTAGTGATTTCAACTTTGTAGAAATAAAGGACTAACAAAGGAAAACTCGTCATTTTATATCCTTCCAACGAAGAAAAGCATTCCCTTCTCTCAACGGACTGAGAGAGAGCGGACGCCATCAACCGAGGGTATAAATTTATAAATTGTTGTCTTCGAAATTCGCAGTCAGAATAAAATAATTAAACGGTATAAACTTCCTTGTGGGTGCGAGGAAGTGACATACTGAGACTACATTTAACGGATAACATCATATCCGACATATATATATATATATATATATATACAGTATATATATATATATATATATATATATATATGTGTGTGTGTCTGTGTAGTGGCAAAGATGTTTTCAAATACTTTCGTGATGTTCCATCCACACAAACACGACCAAGATGGCGTCACACAAGTACGACCAAGATGACGTCACAGCACGGGCTCCCTCAAGCATTCCCTGCCTCACACCTCAACCTCGTTATAAGGATTTCTCGGACAGGACGCCACCATCGCACCTCGACCTCTCTCTCCGAAGAACCAGTGACACGAGAGCTACCATCATGTAAAAATAATTGTACAGGCCCATTTTGGCCTGGTGTCATTCACCTAACTTTATATAAAGACTAATCATTACCTAGCGCGTTATTAATATTGAACTCATTATTATATTGAAGTCATTCAACAACTGCAACCTTGTCTCATTCATAAATAATTTTTTTGGTTTAATAAAGAAAGAAAACTCATTCTATCAATCAACTTAATTAATAACATTATTTGGTCTGCAAAGGACCTGGCCTAATGAGCCTCAAGCAAACGCAAACAACAATCATTAACAATCATAATTATAATCATTATTCTAATTATCATTGTTATCATTATTATTATTATCATTATAGTGCCAACATTCCGATATATATATATATATATATATGCACCAAAATCACAAAATAACACGTGATCTTATTAATAAGCAAACAACCACAGGGAAAAGGAAACACAAAGTCCGAGCGCTTTCGTGATATATTCACATTATCAAGGAGGAACAGAAATAGACAGAGATTACAAAGTAAATGAGTTAAATAGACAAGCAAAAATTCATTTTTTGAATTTTTTGCTTGTCTATTTAACTCATTTACTTTGTAATCTCTGTCTATTTTCTGTTCCTCCTTGATAATGTGAATATATCACGAAAGCGCTCGGACTTTGTGTTTCCTTTTCCCTGTGGTTGTTTGCTTATATATATATATATATATATATATATGTGTGTGTGTGTGTGTGTGTGTGTGTGTGTGTGTGTGTTACATTGGTGGTCATAAAAGTTCATGTGTACAATAAATCCGTTATAACGACTACATTTTTCCTTCGTATAGCCTAATTAAAAACTTAAGATTTCTTTGACATCTGTGTGCACTTGCCGATTTTCAATATCATGCGGTGTGTGTGTACCACATATAAATCTAAATTTATAGGTGTGTACCACCCATAAATCTTTCCCTCCCTGATCTAAGGATGACATCGTGAACTTTACAGTTAACAAACGTATATTTTATACGTAACATCAATTGTCGAAGTACCAAGTCTCTCTCTCCCTCATTAATTTTTATAGACGTGTTTCCATATTTATTTGTCTCGACATCCATGTCCGACTATAGGACCCTGTCCCAAAGCTGGATCCTATCTGCTTTGCAGATAGCTAGTGAGGGAAGCTATATTTTTGGGACCTCTTTGCGAGTGACCCGTTGCCCACGTCGGGCTAACATCATGAAAAAGAAAAACTATAGTGTTTGTCATTTACCATTACTTATTCAGACTATAGTGGATTAAATTTTCCCAGAAGAGTTCTTTGTTCCATGCATGGTCTGTGTGTATCATAAAAAACCTCAGGGAACCATTCTGAGTTCATTCCCATTTTATATATATATATATATATTCTGGTATATTGATACATAGATGGTTAGGGTATCTAGATAGGTGATGAAGGTATTTAATTAAGGATTAAGAACTACAAACTAAAGCGTTTCACACCATTTTTGTTTTTTTTATTGTCTCCCATTGATTCGAGTAAATCTGTTTTGTTGGTTCCACTTCTTGAAATCTTTTAATTTGATTTCACTCGACATTCATCCTTTTAATTATAGACTCTTTGGAATCTGATGTTCACGTTTAAACCCACATTCTCACATTTTTCGTCCAATTATCCGTAGAAGTTTTAGCAATTTTTCGACTTAGAATAGAAGTTTCGCATCGCAGGAATCGGAGTTGTTCCACGTTGATTTAAGCATTTAATAATTCCTTTATTTTTAACCTAAATTTAATAGCTTTTTTTATATTTAATGAATTAAATTATTGAAGTTCTTAATTTTGGGGTTAGGAGAAATTTATTTATTTTATTTCTTTTCGTGTATACAATATATATATATATTATAACGTAAAGAACGACGCTTGTATAGGAGATATTCCGCGCAAGACGAGAGAGAGAAAACGGAACAAATGAAGTAACCACCTGGGAATCGAACCCGGGATCTTCCGATTGCCGGTCAGACGCGATACCATTACACCATGGACTTCACTCTTCCAAATGCCGTAATTCTTCTACATACTCGCAGAAACCAATGCCCCAAGAGGGCACCTCCCGCATGCCGTAACATTATATACATTCAACTGCAAAGAACACGCAGTATAAATAACGTAAAGAACGACGCTTGTATAGGAGATATTCCGCGCAAGACGAGAGAGAGAAAACGAAAAATGAAAAAATGAAGTAACCACCTGGGAATCGAACCCGGGATCTTCCGATTGCCGGTCAGACGCGATACCATTACACCATGGACTTCACTCTTCCAAATGCCGTAATTCTTCTACATACTCGCAGAAACCAATGCCCCAAGGGGGCACCTCCCGCATGCCGTAACATTATATACATTCAACTGCAAAGAACACGCAGTATAAATAACGTAAAGAACGACGCTTGTATAGGAGGTGCCCCCTTGGGGCATTGGTTTCTGCGAGTATGTAGAAGAATTACGGCATTTGGAAGAGTGAAGTCCATGGTGTAATGGTATCGCGTCTGACCGGCAATCGGAAGATCCCGGGTTCGATTCCCAGGTGGTTACTTCATTTTTTCATTTGTTCCGTTTTCTCTCTCTCGTCTTGCGCGGAATATCTCCTATACAAGCGTCGTTCTTTACGTTATTTATACTGCGTGTTCTTTGCAGTTGAATGTATATAATGTTACGGCATGCGGGAGGTGCCCCCCTTGGGGCATTGGTTTCTGCGAGTATGTAGAAGAATTACGGCATTTGGAAGAGTGAAGTCCATGGTGTAATGGTATCGCGTCTGACCGGCAATCGGAAGATCCCGGGTTCGATTCCCAGGTGGTTACTTCATTTTTTCATTTGTTCCGTTTTCTCTCTCTCGTCTTGCGCGGAATATCTCCTATACAAGCGTCGTTCTTTACGTTATTTATACTGCGTGTTCTTTGCAGTTGAATGTTATATATATATATATTGGCAACTTGTTGCACACCCACTCGTAGCACATTCATCAAATGACATGACTGACCATGTCCAGGTCACCTACGTTAAAGTTTATCTTGACCCTCACGGCCTTTTACTGAGATTTAGTACATTTAAATCAAACTATTCTATTTTTTTAATCTTCGTAAACTTAAATGACCTCTTGGTTACGATGCACCGCGCGCGCGCGAGAGAGAGAGAGAGAAGAGAGAGAGAGAGAGAGTGAGAGAGAGAGAGAGAGAGAGAATTACTTTCTTATCTTCTTCATGATCAATATTTCAGGCTTGAGAATGTGATACTTCTAATTTCTTTACCTTATTCATCGTTCTAGATTCCTTATGGAAAAGATTACAAGGACTTTGTCCTAGTTTTTGCTATGACGTAATGTAGCTCATTGTTTGCAATGGCAACGTGATCATTTTTATCCACGTATAAACATCTGCAATACTGAAGAGTTTGTCTCGAAAATAAA
Organism: Bathynomus jamesi; assembly: GCA_023014485.1. NCBI lineage: Eukaryota > Metazoa > Arthropoda > Malacostraca > Isopoda > Cirolanidae > Bathynomus > Bathynomus jamesi. Next base: position 399,709 of record JAJOZX010000687.1, read on the forward strand.
TGAATATTTACGCAAAGAAACCCTATCTGCTATAACTTTCTGACTTTTTCTGGAACTAATACCACTTCGAAATAAAAACAGATATGCTGACCAAATCGCTGAAAGACCACACCATCATCAAAACTTAGCTTAGTTAAACGTGTTAGTTTAAGTTAAGGTTAAGTCAAATTAAGTTTCGATGACCTTGGTCTTTCGACAAATTGGTCATTCGACGAGGTCTCATTTAGGGAATGTGGCCCTAATTCCCTATAGCTGGTTTCCACCACGTCATTTCACACGTAGTTTATTTTACTGTTCACGATAATTTTTCTATTTGTTTTGAAGTGTTTTTTGCTACAGTTTTCAATTTATTTCTTATTATTATTTACTAGTACAGTTCCCGCCGCTTCGCTGACGGTTAGACAGGCTAAACTACAAAAAAAGAACCCAGCCGTAAAAATTTTGAGCTTCACATTGTGTCAACATTTCTGAATCTGGTATCTCCCAAAACCTCCTCACCCCCATTCATACAACTTGGGGGCTAACCCCCTCCCCATTACTCCCACTCCTCCCCATTACCCCACCCATCCCCCATTACCCCCACCCCCACCCTTCCCCCATTGCTAAACTACAGAAAAGAACACAGTCATGAAAATCTTGAGCTTCACATTGCCGCCCGTAATACAATTTCTGAATTTTTTTTTACAATTTCTGAATTTTTTTCTCACAATTTTTTCTCACAATTTCTGAAAGTGTGACGGACAGACGGACAGACAGACGGACAGACGGACAGCTCTCTTATTATAGTATAGATTTTACTCGGAAAAAATGCTACGATACCCACTTCTTTTATTAGCAATATACTTTTTTTTTTATTATGGTATAACAGCAAAATTAGCATTATTATTAATCTTATAATTCGTACTCATTCGCTAAAATTAATTTCATTAAACATTTCATAGAACTGTAATTGATTCGCGGTCAGGAAGCTGTTTCCATTTTCGGATCTTTTCGAAATGGACGACCCCACGGGATTTAGCTGAAAATTTGTATACTAATAAATTTTTATATTCTAATAACGAAAATGACTATTTTCCTGGAGAAATATGTGCAACATACGAAAAAAATTGCATTTATATGCGCACTAGTTTGCCTGGCGCATGACCGTTATCTAAATTATGTAGTGTTATGTAGTGGGTTTTACAAAATAAAACGCGGATAATATCCTTTATTTATTAAAATTTGCAATATTTAATAATATTTTAATAAATAAATCTTCACTTGCATGTTTTTTTCTCCATACGAACTCGCATAAACAGTAATTTTTGTTGTTGCTGTTAATGTTTATTTGTTGCCTGCTTAGACCTACTTTAGTCTGAATATTATTGTTGTAGTGTGAGCATATGATAATGCAGTGCTCTGATCTATCTACTTGCGAGTTGCCCCCGGTTAATTGAATGCCCGGTTAGGTCAATTGAATGCCCAGTTAGGTTAACTGTACGCCCTTGACGATTGGTTAGGTTAAGTCATGATATTTTCGCTAGTTTTTACGAAAATATCACTACTTAACCTAACCAGTCGTCAAGGGCGTACAGTTGACCTAATCGGCCATTCAATTGACCTAACTGGGCATTCATTTAGCCGGGGGTCACACAGCAACCTCATATCCAGGCGTCATGAGCGGTGTAAAGTAGCTAATGGTCATGCGCCATGCAAACTAGTGCGCGTATAAATGCAATTTTTTTCGTATGTTGCGCATATTTCTTCAGGAAAATAGTCATTTTCGTTATTAGAATATAAAAATTTATTAGTATACAAATTTTCAGTTAAATCCCCTGGGGTCGTCCATTTGGAAAAGATCCCCATTTTCATTTTAGGTCTCAAATTTTAATATAAATTTAAATTTTCTCCTGTTTTCCCTTTTAATCTTATATTCTCAGATAATGACTTCCATCCTAAACGTTTTATCTTCTAACATGAAAGAATGTGTCACATTTTCCAGCGAGATCTCAGAAATGAGAGTATAGAGAAATTAAACTTAAATATTCTTTATACTGTATAATGTATATCTCAAGATCAAATAAACTGTAACCTAAAATGAGTTCGGAAATAAAGTTACAGTCAAGAATAAAAATTTCCTGCCTAATTATAAGTAAAACTTTGCCGAGCAACAGAAACAGAATCTTTACCCACTAAATGGCTACAAATAAATGTTACTAAGCTCAATAACTGAACTTTTCCTTCTCCAAATGGATACAAAGTTTTCCAAAGCGTTAGACAAAATGAACTTACCGAGTCGTGTCAGTGCTTTGTGGGTTAGGTGTGTGTGTATGTGTTTTCTGTATTGTGTGATATCTGTGGGGCATGGTATGGAATGGAGTATTTGGTTATAATGTCTCTCTGGTGTTACCTTAATGGTGCGAGGTGTCGGTGCATGATTGTACATGTAGTGGCAAGGGTGTTGTGGGTTAGTTGTCGCTGCTGCCACGAATTGTGTTCCCCTCATGTCTAAATGTTCCCTAACTTTCAGTATTTTTGTTTCTGTGTGCAGGTGTTTTATTAGTGTTGTTTGAGTGCATCCTGTAATGATACGAAGTGCGTTGTTTTGTATTGTCTGTAAGGTGTTTATGTGTGTGTTTGAGATAATGGGTACCGAGCATGGGCTAGCATAGTCCATAACTGAGCGAATATATTGTTTGTATATGAGTGATGTTTCCTGCTGGTGTCCAAAGTTTGTGCCTGTTAGTACCCTGAGCGTGTTAAGTCTTGACATACATTTGTTTTTAATGTCCTGAATGTGGTTTGCAAAAGATAATGATGTGTTGTATGTGACCCCAAGTATTTTGGTCCTGTGAGTGTGTGGAATGTTGGTGTTGTTTAATGTAAGCTGTGGAGTTATCTGGTGTTCTTTTGTATTGCTTGTAAGCAAGGTGATGGTTGAGTTTGTGGGTGCTACTTTCAGTCTATTGTGTGTGAGCCAGTCTTGTATACTGTTTATGTATGTTAGGTTATTTGTAGCGGTGTCGATGTTGTTGTGGGTGGATGTTAGAGTGATGTCATCTGCATGTGATGATAAGGTAAGCTTGTTATCTATGGGTGTTGGAATGTCATGCATGTATAATTGAACAGTGTTGGTGAGAGAACAGAGCGTTGAGGGACCCCGTTCGGAAAAAGCTTGTTTTTGGATGACTTGCCATTAAATGTGACATGTGAGTATTTTCCTGAAAGATAGTTGCTCAGCCACCTTTTAGTGTTATTGTGCATGTTTGTGTTGAGTATTTTGTTTATGAGAGGGAAGCGTGGCATAACATCAAATGCTTTACTAATGTCTATTGTTGCTAATAGTATACGTTGAGCTGGTCGTCTGGAGTTGATGCCATCCATGATGTGCTGCGTGAGGTTAGTGAGTAATGTCGTGATTGAGTGGTGAGGTCTGAATCCATGTTCAGTAGGCGATAGTGGTATGTGTGGGTTGGTGATTTGTAAGATTAGTCTTTCTGTTACTTTGGAAGGTGTGCATAGTAAAGTAATAGGTCTATAGGAAGCAGGTTCCGTTGGATTTTTGTTTGGTTTGAGTTGTGTAATAATTGTACCTTGTTTCCATATGTCAGGAATAATACAGTGTTGGTATGAATATGTGCTAATGTTTGTGAGAGCTAGTATACCCTGTGGGCCCAAGTGTTTAAGGTGTATGTTAGATATGTTGTCTGGTCCAGTAGCCTTCAAATTCTTAATGTTTTTGATGATGTTGGTGGTCTCGTCTGTATTGAAGGGTGTAATGGTCGTGTCGCGTCTGTAGGTTTTCTTGTGCCTGGCTGTTTGTCTGTCTGCGTGTTCTGGTTGTTGTCTCTGTTTAAGCGACTTATCTTTGCGTAGTGATTAACTAGAATGTTACCTTGTTGTGTATATGTTGGGATATTATTTTGGCTGCGACAGATCGCTGCGTGTGAGGTATGAATGCCGCTGTTAGAGTGGGTAATGCTGTTTATAGTCTTGTATAGCCTGGATGTATCTGTGGAATGGTTTAGTGTTGTTATGAATTCTCTAAATGTTTGTTTGTTTTTCTTTGAGTTTGTTGTTTATTTCTGTGTTGTGCTGTTGTATCTGCTGTTTTATGGCTTCTGTGTGTGGTGTTTGTGTGTTATGTTTGAGGTTGTTACGTGGATGGTGGAGTTGGAGGAGATGATGGAGTTCCACTGAGTGATCTTCTGGAAGGGGTTTCTCCAGGGTCTGGTTCCGATTTCCGATGGGACTCTCGGTTCTGGGACCTCTTCTTGTTCTGAGATTGGCTCGAGTACTGGTTGTATTACAAGGTGGTACCAATCTTCGTCACGGGTAGTGGTTTCTGCGGTGACCACTTCGGTTTTGTGGTCCCTGCTGGATTTGTTACTACCTTGATCTTTTGAAGGATAGGCGGCTCGAACACCTGTCAGATGTTTTTTGGGAAGGTGTTGTTCGGCAGCTATCTTCAAATTATCAGCGTGAATGATCTTTAGTTTGGAATGGTCTCGGAGGTCGAGAATTTCGTAACGGTTCTTTCCGAGGATTTTCATAATCCTATATGGGCCATCCCATTTTGGGTATAATTTGTGATGAGTACTTGGCGGTTTCACGCTATTTATATAACATCGCATACCGACGATTATAGTCCATTAACGGGGATGACGCCTATGTTGCTCTTGCTCCATCTGTTGGTTTCGTTGGTCTAGGCCCTAGGGCATAGCGGATTATGTAAAAAATTTTGAAAGATTGTTCAACTACTTGCTGATTTGCTTCTGCCATCTCGGAAGGTGTTAGAACTGCTGCGTCAATTTGGTTAGCAAATCAAAAGGTAGCCGTTTGTCGTAGTGATATAGGACGAAATGAGGGGTGTCCCCGATGGACACGTTATAGACGTTGTTGCTGGCTGTTTGCACCATGGGGAGGGGATCATCCCATGCACGGGAGGATGCATCGACAATATGGCGGAGGGCTTCTAAGATCTTCCGATTGTGTCTTTCCACTAAGCCGTTTCCCTGCGGATAGTATGTCACAATGTGTGTTTTTAATTTTAAACATGTTCCAGAGTGACTCGAACAGTTTGGAAGTGAAACTAAGAGCGTTATCCGAAATTAGGATGGAAGGAGTAGGTAGGCATACTTTCAACCAACTTCCGGTAGGTGTCTGTCGGAATACCCCTCCATTCCTCTTGCAAAGCCGCTCCCAGAGATGGTTTGGAAGAAAGCCGATTTGGCCGAAGTCTGATACGGGGCTCCAGTTCTTCCGAAAGGTGTTCAATGAGGTTAAGGTCCGGATCTGAGCCGGCCAGTCCAACTTCTCGACATTATTATCCAGAAACCAGTCCTGTATGCATTTTGCGGTATGACATGGAGCATTGCATTGCTGATACTGGCAGGGCCCATTACCATAGTATTGCCAGAGCGTAGGGAGCGCAGAATTATCTAAAATATCCAGATACGTCTTGAACTGCACGACAACTAACCGACCAAGTCCCAGCCAGCTGAAACAGCCCCATACCATCACAGAACCTCCACCGAACTTTACAGTCGGGACGATACAGTCCCGTAAGAAGCGTTCTCCAGGCAATCGCCACACCCACACACGTCCATCAGAACGAAACAATGTGTAGCGCGATTCATCACTCCATACCACTCTCTGCCACTGCTATAGAGTCCAAGAACGTCGAGCACGACACCACTCCAGTCGACGTTCTGCATTTGTGGTGGTGATATTGGGCTTGTGCGCAGCTGCCCTGCCATGAAATCCAAGTCTATGCAGCTCCCTACGAACAGTTGACGTGCTGACAGATGTTTCCATGGCCTGTTGCACCTCCGCCGTGATGTTTGCCGCAGACGACGTGCGTGAGGTACGAACACTCCTCCGTAAGGCTTTTCGACCACGTTCCGTGAGTTTGTGAGGCCGTCCAGACCGTTTTTTTTGTTGTTGTGGCACCTTCAGCCTTCCATCTTTGAATAACATCCGCTACAGTAGATTTCGGAGTGTTCAGATGGCTCGCAGTTGCGCGCACAGAAAGGTTACTGATGTGGCATCCAACCACCATCCCAAGATAAAAGTTTGTAAGTTCCGCTCCACGCGGCATACTGGTGTCTAATCCACTGCTACTGCCCAGGCAGACATACAGGCTTTATATTGAGGACTTTCCAAGCCACTGCTCATGCGCTAGTCCACAATACGTAATTGTGGCGGGTGTTCAAATACTTTTGGTAATATATATATACACACACACACACATATATATATATATATATATATATATATATATATATATATATATATATATATATATATCCCTTAAGGCTCACATCTATATTTTATTCGTGATGGGATCACAAAAAATTTCATCCGCAAATTGAAACATTGAATAACCTTTATTTAATTTGGCCCTTTAGGCTTTACTAGGCTCTTGTGCATAATCAGAACTGTATTAATTCCCTCCGTGTATTCATACCTCGTCAGGGAAATGAAGGCGAGGTTAATTTATACATTCCCGCATGAAAGGATAAATGCACGATTGAAACTCCAAATTTATTTTCCAAACAGTATTAACTATTGAGCCTTTAGATAATAATAATAATACTATCAATGATAACAATACACGCAAACTCTCTCTCTCTCTCTCTCTCTCTACTTAGACATGTTTTAAATTTAAGTCCCATATCTATCTTACGGCCAAGCATTCGCGGAGACACCTGTTATTTGTGTTTCCACTTATTAAAGGTTTTCTTTGAAAGGGGCAGCCACGATTTACAACTTCAAAAGTAAAAAATAAAATTTAAACTTCTAAACTTAAAAAGAGTTTATTCTTTCAAAGGGCTTTAATATCTCGCGAATTTTAATAAAACTAATCAAGAGACTTTCAAATTACTTTTAAAACAGCACTCCAAAAGTCCTCCCTTAATATAATTTATGAAAAACTGTCAAATTTAATTCAATGAAGATTTTCAGTGAATTTACGTTAATTTTTTTTTTTTTAAATACATACTAATTAATGCTCAATTTTCATGTTGATATTCGGGCAAATAAATAAGTTTTTAATTACAAAATGATGGTTTATTCAACCACACATGTAAATTATATATATATATATATATATATATATATATATATATATATATATACATACAAAAATAAGGCGAATTAGATGGGGGCCACAAAAACCTCCTCCACAGATTGAAACATTGAATAGCCCTGAATAATTGTGAAGCTCGACTATTTATTTAATTTAATTTGGCCCTTTAGGCTTTACAGGGCTCTTATGCATAATCAGAAGAACTGTATTAATTCCCTCCGTATATCGTCAGGGAAATGAAGGCGACATTAATTTATACATTCCCGCATGAAAGGATAAATGCACGATTACTCCTTCCAGTTATATGTTTTAAACGTCCGCTTTAGAAATAGACACATGATCCTAATATATACAGTCCCAACAAAAAAGTTTGCACTCACCTCATTTGTTTTTAAGATATATGATAAACTAATAGAAATTTGGGGTAAAATAAATTACTTTTATATTTGATTCTATTTTATTTAGTATTTTTTTCATATTTCCACGGCTTATATTACATTCTTTATTCTTTTTGGCATGGATTCAGAAAGTTTGCGACAAAATTCGATAGAAATTATTGTAATCCAGAATTTCTTGATTACTTTAATAAGCTTTGTGTGTATATATATATATATATATATATATATATGTGTGTGTATATATAGTTCTTCCCCAATTAATGACATGTAAATTCACTTTGTTTCTTTTGGTCTTATAGCGAACCGCGTCTAATCCTCAAATTTTTTGTTGATTTGAGACAGGCGCGGGAAATCAGCATGACCTTTATGAATCCACAATTTACCTGCTTCTTCTCTCTCTCTATCTTGTACATATATATATATATATATATATATATATATATATATATATATATATATATTAAAAAAAGTAGATCGGTGGGAATGCATCTACAAAATATAATGAGAGTTGAGCTCCCGACTACAAAGTCTTCATAGGAAAACGGTGTTACCAGATATCATTATTGAATGTATGATACCACCTAGAATATTATTTACCAGAAGCATCGGTAGTCAAATCCCCAACCACAAACCCTTTCAGTCAATATAATTAAGATTTATTACTACCAATAGAATAATAAAACACAACTCTATCATTCTGCTTATTTAGTCGAATTATTGAAAATAAAATAATTTATTCGAAAATATATAGGAAATAAATCATGATGGCCTGAATTAAAACCACACAAAAATTGGTTTTTGTGTGTATATATATATATATATAAAATTTCCGGTGTCTGACCGTTACATATATATATATATATATATATATATATATATATATATATATATATATATATATATAATCAGCATTCAGCCATCCCTCAACGACTACAGTTCCTCTTTCAAGTTAAACATCGCAAAATAAACTCTCATACTGAAAATAATTCCACCATCACTCCGCCTGGCTCCATCTTTCTGAGATGGATTTTCTCAACAAGCAACCATCCCCAATCTTCTGTATAATTAGTCTCTCACTACGTTAACAATCTGGTAAGAACCCCCCCCCCCCGCCTTAATTCTGATTTACTTTTTAACCGTTTTATATTTTACTTAGTGTCCACACTCTTATACTTTATATTATTTCATTTTTAATCTTTTAATTTTAATTTAATATATATTGTAACCATTGTCGCACGTTCATTTTAATATATTGTTTGTTTTTGTTTAATATATTTATTTCTATTTGATTTTAAACTTTTTAGCACTGATGATGGAAATTGAACTTTTCCGAAACGTCTGTAAATAAACATGTACCATCTTTTCATCCTCCCATTCGCTAAATTCTCTAATATAACGATGGTTATTTACAATTAGGCTAGTTTATTAATGAGGATGTTTGTGCAGCTTCAAATGGGAATTTCAATTGATATCTGTACATTCCTATTAAATTTCATGTTTTTTCCTTAATAGCATCATATCATCATCATCATCATCACCTCATTATTATATTATTCACCACTACGACGGAAAGCAGTCTTAAAGTGTAATACGGCTTTGAGATTTCGTAATTTTTTTAATTACACATCTACACATTATATATATATATATATATATTTACTCGACGAAGTAAATCGAGGTTAAAATGAAAACATTTCCCTCCGTTATCAAGACACTCTCTACCAGAGACGGATAAAGGTTGAAATGGGACGCGAAAAAAAAAGAAAAAGGATTCATGTGAGAATTTCATCCTTGGTAATTAGGAGTGTATATATACATTAATGGAATAGATGTTAGCCCCACAAAGAAAAAGAATAATTTTTCCCTCCATGGGATCCTGTATGTATAGTTTTTCCATTTAAAGCCATATAAATTTAAATATTCGCTGATAGACCCCCTATTATTAAAACAAAATGTGCTTTGCTCCCGCAATCTTTTCCCAGGCGGATCCGGCAACTGTCTCACCCAGCTAACGCAAAAGTTGCCAGTACCCACTTACAATTCAATAATTGGCATTAATAATAACAAATACGATAATAAGCAATAACAACAGAGAGAGAGAGAGAGAACGCTTTGGGATGCGGGTGGAGAAGTGAGAATAACAATGATGGGGGTTGTTTAACCTCCTTCTCAACATCTGAAGTCATATGACGGAGGGGACCTACAGCTCTACGTGGGATCCGAACCACGGGTCGCTACATAAACTGGATGTGGAGGACGGTCTCCCATCCAACTACTATCCGGACCCAATGTCGCTTAACTTCGCTGATCAACGGGAAGTGTTGTTACAACATTGGTTACGACGTAGCCCTGGAGAAGTGAAGAGTGGAGTCATTGTCATAGGAGTGAATAGGGCAGGAAGTGCGAATTAAAATATCATTAGTAAATAAAAGGAAAAGAGTGGGTGACAGAACACAACCCTGAGGAACACCACTATTAATAGCTTTACGCGATGAAAAGTGGCAATCTACAACTGCTATGCTGTTTAATGTATATATTGACGGGTTAACTGCTTCACTTAATGGGGTAAAAGTGGGATGATGTATAGATAACACAAGGATAAATGACTTAGTTTATGACGATGATATGGTGCTAATAAGTCCCTCTGTTAAAGGAAAGCAACTTTTTCTTATGCCAAATTACCCGAATGAGGCGGGGTGATGCAGTGGGTAAAGGTGTAGATATATAATGTGTAGATATGTAATTAAAAAATTTAAACAAAGCTCAAAACCGTATTACACTTTAAGACTGCTTTCCGTCGTAGTGGTGAATAATATAATAACGAGGTGATGATGATGTGATGCTATTAAGAAAAAAACATGAAATTTAATGGGAATTTACAGATCTCATTTGAAATTCCCATTTGAAGCTGCACGAACATCTCCATTACTAAACCATCCTAATTGTAAATAACCATTGTTACATTAGAGAATGTTAACGGTCAGGCACCGGAAATTCCTCTCCCCGCCATTCTCAAGCATCATGGAATGAAAACAAAGGCTACACACGTGGGCATGAAACAGGCCCACACATGAAACACCGAGTCTGTGGTATTTCTCGAAGCGACCACCAGAAGACGTCACCAAGACCTATAAAATGCAGCTTATCCTCAAATCATTCTCACTCCTCACTTCTCGCTTGCCAATTTCACGTCTTGTTCGTCACGTCTCATTCTCAGCACCTTCGTCAGTAGCACCACTCGTCAAGCCACCCGCCTTCGCCGGAGAGCGGAGGCTCCGGTCAAGCCTACACGAAGTTTATCATCAAGTAAGGCTCTCTACAATTTCACTCCGCGTGCTTTGTTCTCGTGAATCTACTCTCTCCACGCAGCGCCATCACGACATCAGCCGGCCTCAGTCCCAAGTCACTTCAATCATATAAAAGAACGAAGCAACACTTGAGGCGACTCTACAATTCCTTCCTGGAAGAAAGAATATCACTGCTGTAGGCGTTTTGTTGGCCTCTTGCCAGTTCTCTACCGGCTGTCAACTTTCATCCTCCCGCCGGCAAGGCGAACCTGACTACCGAAGCACCTTTCGATGCCCATGTCCGTAAACTTCTGATTAAGCTTCAAGCCACAAACCTATTTCTCTTCGCTCATCCTTTACCACAACTCGATCGGCGCCCGTGGAACGAGTATTCTAACAGGCCTTCTACAGTCTTCAAGTTCACCTTCGGCCAAACGCAATTCTGTCAAACTTCAAGAAGGTTCAATCTCCAGAGCATTCATCATTTGCGGTAAGCTCCCTTTGCCTCGTCTTAACTAATCCACACGAAGCCTACACAGTGTAATTGTGCGTCGCGTTTAGGTTATATCCAAGTGTACGAAAGCTACCGAGAAAACTAACTCTCTCATCAAGACCGCAGTAGGCTTATTTCAAGTGTTGTAACAATATCGTAGTTCTGCATCACCCTGTTATTGTGCTCACTCGTATAATTTACTTATCGTGTATTCTACTGTTTATGTGCTCTTTTATGCATTTCATTCTTGACAGCCTAATCCCTTTACTATACCTACCGTACTTGCATTATTTCAGTTGACAATAGGCTTTCATTATTTATCCTGTGTTCCCTTTTCATATATCATTAACCTATCTATATCAGTGCATTACGTAATCCATTTACTGTACCAACCGTACATGCATTATTTCAGTTGTCAATAGGCTTTCTTTATTTATTCTGTGTTCCATTTTGCATATCTCATTAGCCTATCTAAATTAGTGTATTCCTTAACAATTAATCTGTATAACCATTCCGTATTTGCTAATACTCTGTCATCTTTAGCATAATATAAATGCCGTTATATAATTGTTAATCATTATAAATACCTTTATTGAACTGTTAATCGCTATGAACAAATAACTGATTTATTTTCGTAAATAAACACAAAACAACAAAGGTAATTTCTCTCTCCTTATTAAATATTGTTTGTTTGGCTGTTGGACAAGCTGGTGACCCCCTAATTATTCATTTCAGTATCATCATTCATAAATTATAGTAATCCTACTTTCTTAGCCACATCAAATCGGTGATTCGTAGACCACTATAAGTTGGTGATCCTGGAGTGACTGTAAATTGGTGACTCCAGCCTTATCATTAATCATCAATCATTCTCAATCAATTAACCATTATCATTATTATAGTGCCAACTTTGCGTTATAAACCGGTAACATCAAATTGGTTGAGATTAGGCTAATATATATATATATATATATATATATATATATATATAATATATATATATAAACAACCAATTTGTGTGTGGTTTTAATTCATGCCATCATATTTATTTCCAATAATTCGACGAAATAAGCAGAATGATATAGTTGTGTTTTATTATTCTATTGATAGTAATAAATCTTAATTATGGTGACTGAAAAGGTTTGTGGTCGGAGATCCGACTACCGCTGCTTCTGGTAAATAATATTTTAGGTGGTATCATACGTTCAATAATGATATCTGGTAACACCGTTTTCCTATGAAGACTTTGTGGTCGGGGTTCAACTCCCATCATAATTTGTAGATGCATTGCCATCCATCTACTTTTTTAATATATAATGTGTGTGTGTGGTGTGTGTGTGTGTGTGTGTGTACAAGAGAGAGAGAGAGAAAAAGAGACGAGGCAGATAAATTGTGGGTTCATAAAGGTCCTGCTGGTTTTCAACACCTGTCTCAAATCAATAAAAAATTTGAGGATTAGACGCGGTTCGCTGTAAGTCCAAAACAAAGTAAATTTACATGTCATTAATTGGGGAAGAAATATATATATATTATATATACAGGGTGTCCATAAATGTTTACCCTGAAAGCAGTATGCTCTCATGTTTTAATGACGAATCTTACATCCGTTTTCTTTTTACAGGTGATCTCGTACACGCATAGAGTTTCTGTGCTGGTGTGTTCGCCGCTAGGAGCGCTGTAGTAGCTGTTCAGTTAAGATGGCGTCTGTGACAGAGAAGGCACAATGTGTTGTGTGGCTTGCAGAAACAAAATCTCCTGTCAGTGTTCAGCGAAGGTTCAGAACAAAGTATTGAAAGAATCCACCTGATGTGAAGTTAATTAAGTCGTGCATGAAAAAATTCTTGGAAACTGGAAACGTGGAAAAGGGAAAGAGAAGTGGTAGACCATCAGTTTCCGATGGGACAGTGGAAACATTCAAACTGCTTTCACACGGTCACCAAGGAAATCGGTGAGACAAGCTTCATGCCAACTAAAGATACCGAAGTCTACGGTGCATAAGGTGTTACACAAACGTTTGCAGTTACACGCCTACAAGGTACAAATTGTTCAAGAACTGAAGCCTGATGACCGTCCAAAACGTGAACAATTCACTATTGACATTTTGAACAGCATTGACGAGGATAATGACTTCTTGTTACGTGCCGTAAGGGAGCATATTCGGGGCAGTCCGAAGATGAATGTCTGGTGTGGACTAATGCATGACCAGATAATTGGTCCTTTCTTCTTCGCTGAGAACACTGTTTCCGCAACTGTGTACCTGGATATGCTCACCAATTACGCCATCCCCCAGCTGCAGGACAGGCAGCCAACTGTCATCTTCCAACAAGATGGGGCACCCCTCATTGGGCGCATGTTGTTCGTGAAACTCTCGTCGCAACATTTCCAAATCGATGGATTGGCAAGGACGGGCCAATCCCATGACCCACAAGATCATATGTTAAAGATTTGGTTTATGCAACAGTTGTTCCAGATATCAGGACATTGCGAGAACGCATTACGGATGCAATTGCAACAGTTAACCCACAAATGTTGGAAAATGTGTGTGAGTGGGAATACCGTTTACACATTTACGTGCCACTAGGGTGCACATGTGGAAGCTTATTAAGTTCATTAACTATGGATCAAAACTTTGTATGTTTATCTACTTATGATTACAACTGTGTTTGAATACGAGTGTTTATTTAAAAGTTATAGCATGCTTAATCAGGGTAAACATTTATGGACGCCCTATATATATATATATATATATATATATATATATTATTATTAGGGTCATGTGGTTATTTCTAAAGCGGACGTTTAAAACGCAGATATAATTGGAAGGAGTAATCGTGCATTTATCCTTTCCTGCGGGAATGTATAAATTAATGTCGCCTTCATTTCCCTGACGATATACGGAAGGAATTAATACAGTTCTTCTGATTATGCATAAGAGGCCGGTAAAGCCTAAAGGGCAAATTAAATAAAATAAATAGTCAAGCTTCACAATTATTCAGGGCTATTCAATGTTTCAATTTGTGGAGGAGGTTTTTTGTGGCCCCATCTAATTCAGCTTATTATTATTGTGTATATACACAGTATATATATATATAATATATATATATTTTATATATATATATATATATATTAAACGTGTGGTTGAATAAACCATTATTTTGTAATTGAAAACTTATTTATTTGCCCGAATATCAACATGAAAATTGAACATTAATTAGTATGTATTTTTTTAAAAAGAATTAACGTAAATTCACTGAAAATCTTCATTGAATAAATTTGACAGTTTTTCATAAATTGTATTAAAAGTGGACTTTTGGAGTGCTAAGTGTTTTAAAAATAATTTGAAAGTCTTTTTATTAGTTTTATTAAAATTCGCGAGATATTAAAGCCCTTTGAAGGAATAAACTCTTTTTAAGTTTAGAAGTTTAAATTTTATTTTTTACTTTTGAAGTTGTAAATCGTGGCTGCCCCTTTAAAGGAAAATCTTTAATAAGAGGAAAGGAAAATAGCAGGTGTCCCGCGAATGCTTGGCCGTAAGATAGATATGGGACTTGTGTACGGGATAGAACGAGGAAGAAAGAGAGAGAGAGAGAGTTTGCGTGTATTATTATCATTGATAGTATTATTATTATTTTTATTATTATTTAGAAGCGCTGTAGTGAATATTGTTTGGAAAATAAATTTGGAGTTTCAATCGTGCATTTATCCTTTAATGCGGGAATGTATAAATTAACCTCACCTTCATTTCCCTGATGAGATATGAATACACGGAGGGAATCAATACAGTTCTTCTGATTATGCACAAGAGCCCAGTAAAGCCTAAAGGGCCAAATTAAATAAAGGTTATATTCAATGTTTCAATTTGCGGATGACATTTTTTTGTGTTCCCATAGCGAATAAAATATAGATGTGAGCCTTAAGGGATTATATATATATATATATATACGAATAGATGTGACAAGAGCCTCACAATTATTCAAGACAATGTAAAACGAGTGACTATAATGTATATTGAGCAATATAATTATTTATTTTCAAATATAATAATAACAATAATTCTTAATAATGTGTATACAACAATATAAAATAAATTTTTACCACTAATTGGCACATTATTAAGTGGACTGCCTTGGATATATATATATATATATATATATTATATATATATATATATAAAGCCTTCTAAGCCAACTGGCGGATTGAGACTTCTAAGCCAGCTGATGGTGTCAAGAGTGCTCATTAAGTGATGCGACATGCCTGCAAGAACATCCCCATTAATATATACACTAATTAAATAAATAGTGCAATCTGGCACTACAAAAGTTATTAATATATATATATATATATATACATATACACTCCCTTTAAACAAGCCATTTACGCCTTCTAAGCCAGATTATACCTTCTAAGCCAGATGGCTGCTTAAGCCAAGTGGTGGATTAGGACTTCTAAGCAAACTGTGAGGTCAAGAGCAATCATTATGCACTTGGGTTTCCACGCGAAAAGATACTCTCTCTCCTCTCTCCTCCTCTCTCTTAGATTAGGTTGGGTGGCTGCTTGGGGGATAAACCACTCCCCCTTACTTGCATACCCTTTCTTTTGGTGGCACTGGCACCATGGGGGAGGCACCTTGCAACAAGCGAGAGGGGGTTGGCACTTTGCAACAAGGGGGAAGGATGGCTGGCACCTTGCAACAATTGATCAACATTGCAATTGCTCTGCACTCGTCCATTTTGCGTCATACTACTGGGCTCGTAGGGCCTTCTTTGGCTAATAATATTAATAATAATAATTCAGAAAGAACACATTACATAAAATACACATCACATCAATGTTTCGGTTTACACAATAGTGGCATCAAAGTTTAATTTTATATTTTTTAGTGACAAGTAGTTTAATTATAGTATTCTTATCGGAATATGCCGTTGGGAAACATGACAGCTTTTCAGGCAAGCTATTCTCTGGTTAAATTAAATAAAGTCTTTTTGTTATATATATATATATATATATATATATATATATATATATATATATATTAGTGATGGATCGAATAACCGCAACCGCAACCGCACTACAACCGCACAAAAATTCACAACCGCAACCGTAACCGCAACCGCCGTTCCATAAGTGCGGTTGCGGTTGTAAAAGCTTAGTTAATTTTAATTTTAGGTTAATTAGAAATATTTCTTTTTTTAAAAAGAAAATGATGGGTCTCCTTATGCGTGGAGCGGGAACGTTGTACGATGAGAGGCGTTGCCGCTTGAAAGGTGAAAATGCAGCAAAAATATTATTCTTGAAATTCACACTGCCTGTCATTAAGTTTGACATCAGTTTTTCAAATGAATAATAATCCATAACTTTCCAATGGGTGGAGGCTGGGGAAAGTGGTAGTGGGATGAACAGTGCGATGGGTCCTCGTCCCTCATCCTGGTAACACACTTAGTGCAAAATATGGTTTTAATTAATTTGACCTATTCTTTCATAATAGCTATATAAGTTTAGAATATACTTCATTTAAATAGTATTTATTTAGTAAATACCTTATGTTGAACACAAGTTTTGCAACACACAAATAGCGGTAGCGGTGTATTGCAAAACTTGTGTTCAACATAAGGTATTTACTAAATAAATACTATTTAGTATATATTATGTACCAAGTGTGGCTAAATCGCACTATAGTGGCTAAATCCAGTTAATAATTACCCATTTTTCCTAGTATATGATAACCGCAACCGCAACCGCGGTTGGAAAAAAATCGACAACCAAACACAACCGCAACCGCGGTTGTGAAAAACCGACCACTCGATCCATCACTAATATATATATATATATTTTTTTTTTTTTTTTTTTTTTTAAGTTCGGGAAGAACCGATTCGCCTCTATTTAAAAGGGCATATCTCAGCGGAAAAACAAAGAAAAAGTGAGAGGAAAGACAGAGGAAAAAGAAAAGGTGGAGGGGACAGTCAAAGTGGAAAAAGACCAAGGATGAGAAAGACTGCAGGGTCGAGCCCCATCATCCTTGGGTGCTAGGGCCGGGAGGGCGCACGTGAAACCTCCAGGAACAAGCACGTACAAACGAGCACAAAGAGCACTCAAGAGCACGAGCTTAGAACCCCTTGCGGGGATATATATATATATATATATAATATATATATATATATATATATATATAATATCGATAAGTCCGGGAGAAAGACGTTTCCAACTGAATCACACGACGGAAGTTCCTGGATGTGCGTTCTGGCAGTCGAGCCTTTCTGTCAATATTTATTTCTGTCAAAAACAAGATGACAGTGCTGCTGCCCATCGTGCTGGATATGTACTCAAAGAACTCCATATTTAATTTCACCCTTCGTTAGTCGCGTGGGGTTAATATGATCCGACTCAATGTAAGAAACAATGTTATATCTTTGCACATGACTAATGAAGGGTGAAACAAAGAAATTGTTTTAATTTTGAACAGTCCGAGTACTGTGTTCAGAATTATAATTAGCAATTTTGTTAAAATTAAAGCAAATAAATTATATTAATTGAAAATATATTTGTTTAGATTAAACGAATATAAGAGTACAGTATATTTATTTGGAACTGGACTGAACTTCATGTGAGAAATTTGAAAACGACTGATTCCAAGTAAATATAACGTAATATGCCTTTAATAATATCCACATTTATTTTAGTTCAGTTTAAACAAAACTGCGCTCCATAATTTTGAACAAGGTACTTTAGTAGTCCAAAATCCAAACAAATCCTTTGTTTAAATTAAAGTTTTTGGGGCGTGTGCTCAATTGGTTTGAAGAGCATGAGGCAGACTTTCAGCATCTCTCATGACCACCACATCACTAGATCTCAATCCCACTGAGAATCTGTGAGATGCGTTGGAATGTACTATCAAGAAGTGTAGCCACCTACCATCAACACTCAGGAGATGGAGGCGGTATTGTTCGAGGATGTGAATAAAAGTGATTTGTCCACGTCCCAGTATTTCGTAGAATTCATCCATGCCTCAGAGCTTTTAAGTTGTCATTGAAAAATGTTGTTTCTAATTTTTCAACAGACACACACACACAATATATATATATATATATATATATATATTTCCTACCCCTAACGCAGTAATGCACAAACCCTGGCCCGCGGGCCAAATGTGTCCCCCACGGGTCTTTTCAGTGGCCCCACGGGTTTTTTCAATTCAATGAAAAAGTTAGAATATAAAAGTGACCCAATTTATGACTTAGATGGAAAGTAAGTAGGCTAATACATTGTTATTTCCTTCGCTTGGCCCTCACATCAAAAAAGTTTGTGCACCACTGCCCTAACGTATACTTGTATTTGTACTGTACTCCAATTTATGGTAACAAAATAGTGTCTCCTGTAATGGAATTCGTACAAATGCACTTTGTGAACTTCGAAATGGGAAACCCATTGAGTTCATTTGAAATGCGAAATTAGTGATAAAGGAGAAAAGGAAAGGAGATCTATCTCCGACTAACATGATAGACACAAATCTTTTATCTGCCGCACAAACGATGTCCAGCCGCATAAGCATCGATCTCACCCCATCCACTGCGGATTTTTTAAACATTTTTTTCAGGGGAGTGACTAAATAAATTTCTTTATTTTGCGAGTTTTCAAAAAATGAAATGTTTCTATCTTAAATTTTTTCTGTTTCCCAGTTTTCTTTCTTTACAGACGTCAGTTTGAAAATACAAGAAAAACGCAAAAACAAAATTTTGAAAATGTTTTCCCAAAAATTAATTTCAAACCAGATAAGCGAAAATTGGAGTTGGCTGGTTGATTACTCGAAGATAAACATGTATTGGGTCAGTTATATATATATATATATATATATATATATATATATATATATATATATATATATATTATATAAAATAAAAAGTTTTAACAACCTCGCGCATATTTTATTATCATCGGAAGGAACACATGACGCTTTCAGGCCCAGAAGCGTTTTTACGTGTTAACCCCCTGCACTCGAACAAATGGACGGTTTTGGGCGTGAATGCGTTATGTTTTCCTTTCCTTTAAGTGATGATATATGCGCTAGGTTGTGTTGACTTTTATCCTGTCGCACATTAGCTGTAAGCAACCTCGCCTCCAGTCAGAGGTCCCAGGCCCGATTCATAGTGGGGATTATTTTGCATGTGCAAAAAGGTGCGCATGCTCATGCACTTATTTTCATATATATACACACACACACACACACGAGTGTGTATATATATATAATCGAAATAAATTAAGAAAAAAATCAATAAATAATTGAAACACACAGTCTTTGTCTATGGCCCTATATCTATTCTTCTTCTCAAATAAATTATGATTGCGACATCTGGCAACCAATGTTTAGTGATTTGAGGCTTTGAAATTAAAATTTAAAATAGTTTCACTAATACCTACCATTTCACCCTTCAAACAATTCTAAATTTGTACGAGACTTTTGAGGGCACCCGCACGAATGGCCGCCATACCCATATACATATACAGTATCTATCTATCTATCTATCTGTCTCTATATATACGGTGTATATATAGTTCCAAAATGAGTATACCAAAAACAAATATTATGTGCCATTTTATTTTTACAGGTATCGAAAAAATGTAGAAACTATACTGTATAATATAATTAATAAGGTTTAAAATTTCCTTAACAGTTGTTTACATTTACATTACAGGGTGTCCCAAAAGGAATATACCAGAAATAAATCTTAATTATATATTTATTAGTTGAGATAGGAGCAAAATCCAAATTACATTACATTACATTAAGGGGTATAAGTTTTATTTAATTCAATAAATAAACTTCTACGTGTCTTCCATCATCTTCTATAATTAATCTTATTCTGCGTTCAAATTCTGAAAACATTTACCATCACAGCTTCAGGGATGGACATGACAGCATCACGGGTACGATGTTTTAGCTCCTGAATTTAGCTCCCTTGGTTTATAATGGTAAACTTTTTTTTCAAAACGCTCCAAAGATAGAGGTCCAAAGGTGATTAATTGGGCGAGCGAGCAGACCATTTTGTAGGTCCTCCCCTACAAATCCAACGCCCTGGAAATGTTTCGTTCAAAAATGTTCGAACGTTTCGAGTAAAATGTGATGGTGCTCCATCTTGTTGGAATGTTGTTTTTTGTAAGAAACAGGGAGTTCCTCGCAGCTATGGAAAAAATTTAATAAAAAAAAAAAACCTCCCGTAGCATGTTTGGGTAAGAACCGCCAATTACAGTTCGTTCGTAAAAAAAACAATAAAGTCCATAAATGAGAACGTGACAAAGCACACCAGCCAGACATTTACATTAGGGGAATCCCTCTCATGTTCATGGATTTCACGTGGGTTGTGTCCCAAATCCTACAGTTATGGCGGTTTACTTTGCCTGAAATATCGAATGTAACCTCGTCACTAAAGTATGAGATATACTGTAGTGTAAATGTAGACAGCTGTTAAGAAAATTTTTGATATTTGTAAAAATAGGTTGTGTAAAAATAAAACGGCAAATAATATTTATTTTGGGTATATTCATGGATACCCTGTGTGTGTATATATATATATATATATATATATATATATATATTGTTATATAATTTATTTTGTTTGCATCCGAAAGTGTATAAAGTATCAGCGAATCCGTGCATATAAATTATAAAGTGACATTCATTACAAGTAAGAAAGTACAGTACAGTTTATACAAATTATCACCAATTTAACGTATATATTTAAACCGTAATACGGTTGGCATTCGAGAAATTTTTTGAAACAAGGCAGGAAAAAGGTCATAAAACGCAAAGATCAGAAAACCCTCGCAACCATCAAAGGGAAAGGAAAGAAAAAGAAAGAGAAAATAAATAAATAAATAAATAACTTGTGTGTGTATTTCTTTTTACGATAATTAATGAATAGCATGACCATGAGTCCAAATTCTCACTTAATCTACAATTTGTTTAATCTGGAAACAACTGAGAAGGCAGCAATGAGATGCGATTTCTGTCAAAAACTGCACGACTTTATCTGCATGAATTGGGATGATAGGATAATATCCCTCGTCTCGAACACTAAACACATGGCAGGAGTCAAATGTCTGTGTGCCGCATGTATGCAGACTGTAAACTCCTTTGCGGTATTTAAAGAAATGGAGAAAGCGAATTCGAGTGTTACAGAAAAGGAGGGTAAAATGGGGAGACAAGAGTCTTGAACTGTCCCAATGACAATTTGGAAGGATGAGAGTGAAGTCGAAATAACAAATAACAATATAATAATGAATAACAATATAATACAGAATGAAGACAGATGAAAGAAAGGAGACAGGTAAAAGTTGCGAGGTAGTGAAACTGCCTAAAGAACAAAATGATAAAAAGATAAAAAATAAGAACGTAGGAAATAAACAGCCAAAGAAAAATAATGATAATATGAAAATTAAGAACATAGAAGATAACCAGATAACAGGATGTAGAAGCGTAGAAAATACCGTTTGTGAATACTACGCAAAAGGTTACTGCAGATATCGGGATGGGCAATGCATCTATGCACATCCCACATTATGTAAAACATATTATACAAGAAAATATTACAAATTTGAAAAAAAGTGCACGTTCCACCACTTTACTGTCTGCAACACCTATGCAAGATATGGGAAGTGCAAATACGGACAAAAATGCCGTTACCACTACTCTCAAAGGAACGCAACAGGTGAACAGGAAAAACGAACATGAAAGAAGTCTACTAATTTTTTAGACGTAGCCAACACAATTCAGCTGCTAAATACCATCCACCAAATACAAAGTCAGCTGACAAATATAGGAATCCGAGAGCCGGACAGAAGGCACGCACAAAGCCACTTCATGCGTTATCGGTACAACAAGTGCCGGCAAAGATAAAGAGAGGCAAATTCTCGGAGGACCACAAGACAACGAAACTGGCACCACTATTGAAAAACGAATCGAATGTATGTGAAAATGATAGAAAAAATAAAAATAAACCTAGCCAACATTCAGGGCCTTAAATCAATCATTCCCCGGACAAAGTTTTATACCTGAAAGGACTCATGCAAGAAACCGGAGCAGACTTTGCATGCCTCACGGAAACCCGTCTAAGGACTGCCCAGGCGAAATTTGAACACTGTGAGTTCTGTACTGATAAAAAAGAAATACAAATTAACAAATATAACATCCTCCGAGCCGACAGAACAGTGAGACGTAAAGGAGGATGTGCTATTTACACACGCGAAAAGCATATGGCAAAAATGACTATAAGTACCTCAAACAGCTACGCAGAATGTGTAGCAGCAAAAGTTGAAAAATTAAATATTGTGCTAATTGTACAGTAATGTACACGCCAACCTCAAAATTCTCCGATTCCATTACAGAGGTAAGAAAATGGGTAAAAGATCTACACTCTCCAACCCCAAATGTTTTTTTCTGTGGTGATTTTAATTTTCCATTCATGAAATATAAAAGGATAGGAAAAAATATGTGTACACCAGGACAAGGGGGCCACACGGGAAGACCAGGAACAGGTAAAAATGCTACTAGCTCTAACTGATGAATTTATGTTAACACAAGAAATAAAAGAAAACACAAGAAAAAAACAACTGCCTAGATTGATAATGTGGAAATATCCCCAACTATAATATCGGATCACAACATTATTGAAATAACCAATATAAAAGCAATAGAAAAGGAAGGAACACGAACAACAAAAAGAAGCAAATTCGAAATTTTTAATTTTCATTCCAAAGCTATAAACTGGGAAGATGTTGCATCCATCACGGAAGTAATAGATTGGAAATCCATCTTCGAGTCCAAGACAACGGAAGAGATGCTAACGACCTTGGAGGAGAAGACGCTGGAAATTGTGGAAAGACATGTCCCAAAAATACAACAACGGGGAAAGAGAAGCAGGTTCGAGAGACAAAAGAGGACATTGTTCCGAAAGAGAAAAAGAGTGACTACAAAATTAAGTTACTGTAAAGATAACAACATAAGAAAAATATTAAATGATAAACTGCAGAGTATCGATTGCGTCATACAGGAACTAATTGAAAAGCATACAGAAAAAGAAGGCGACGCTATAGAGGCGATAAAGGTTAACTCAAAGTACTTCTATAATTTTGCGAAAAGGAAGTCGAAAAACCATGCGACTCTTGGACCTGTGTGAAAAACGAAGATAATGCTTTATCTGATGATCTAACAGAAATATCCGAAATATTAAGAGGTCAGTACGAATCATCTTTCAGTATCCCAAAACCTGACAAACTGATATGCGATAAAAACGCGTTCTTTGAAGAAGATCTACAAGGGGAAAGTATAACAGACTTCGATTTTACGACAAATGATATTACACAAGTTATATGGAAACTAAAAGCACACTCAGAGGCAGGACCGGACAAATGGAATGCCACACTGAACAAAAATTGCAAGAATGCAATCGCTGAGCCCCTATATTGGATATGGAGACGATCACTAGACACGGGAGAAATACCGGGCATCCTGAAGAGCGCGAACATAATCCCAATATATAAGGGAAGAGATCGATCCGAAGCAAAAATCTATAGGCCCGTGTCGTTTACTTCTCGTCTCACTAAAATATTTGAAAGAATAGTTAGACAGAAAATCTATGACTTTTTGGAAACTCAGAAAAAATGAAATGATAACCAACATGGGTTTCGGTCAGGCAGATCATGCCTGTCACAACTAATGGAACACTACAACATTATTGATGCACTGGAAAGTAATGAAAATTATGATATAATATACACAGTAGGGAGGAATGAAAATTTTTTTTTTTTAATTTCAAAATGCTTTGGGTCGGGAAAGTTGCGTATTTATGTGAAACGTACTGTGTGAAATTTTTGTAATCGTACGGCTATAATTAAATTGTACACACTGAACTCAAAGTTTTTAAAAATTGGCAAAATTACTAAAAAAAATTTTTGAATTTCAAAATGCTTGGGGGTTGGGAAAGTTGCGTATTTATGTGAAACTTACTCTCTGAAATTTTTGTAATAGTACGACTATAATTAAATTGTGCAGACTGAACTCAACGTTTTAAAAAATTGGCCAAATGACTAAAATTTCGCCATTTTTATTTTCAGTTTTTTTGAACACGTACTGTGTGAAATTTTTACAATTTTGTAATTTAATTTAAAAAACTGAAAATAAAAATGGCGAAATTTTAGTAATTTCGCCAATTTTTAAAAACTTTGAGTACAGTGTGCACAATTTAATTATAGCCGTACGATTACAAAAATTTCACACAGTACATTTCACATAAATATGCAACTTCCCCAACCCCAAGCATTTTGAAATTAAAAAAAATTTTTTTTCACTCCAGCCTAATACACAGACTTTGTTAAAGCGTTCGACAAGTGTGACCATGGAATCATAATACATAAACTGAAGTATATGGAAATAACAGGAAAAGTAGGAAAATGGATATATAATTTCCTTAGTGAGTGGCGGCAAGTCGTTACAGTACAAGGAGCATCAGAATCAGAATCAGAGGTCCTCAGCTCAGTACCACAAGGAACAGTATTAACTCCACTACTCTTCATAATCATGCTAACTGACATAGATGAGGACGTTACCAGAGACAGCACAGTAAAATCCTTTGCCGACGACACAAAGATCAGTAGAAAAATAAGAAACCCAGAGGATATAGGATCTCTACAAACAGACATGAACAGAATCTACAAGTGAACGGAAGACAACAATATGAAGTTTAAAACTGAGAAATTTCAGCTGTTACGGTACGGAAAAAAGAGACGACCTAAAATCCATGGAATATTATACCCCAAATGGACAGAAAAGTCAGAGAAATTCTAAAGGAAAAGATTTAGGGGTTGTAATGGCTGATGATGCGAAATTTGAAACACAAAATAAGATAGCAGTAAACAGAGCAAAGAGAATAACTGGGCAGATACTGAGAACCTTTAAACGAAGGGATACGAATATAATGATTCCTCCACTGAAAACTCTGATCATACCCAAATTGGAATACTGATCGGTCCTAACATCCCCATATAAAATACAAGACATTAGACAAATAGAAGGGATTCAGAGAAGCTTCACAGCCATGATCAAGGGGTGCAAAGAACTAAATTACTGGGAAAGGTTACGCGAATTAAACCTATATTCACTGGAAAGGAGAAGAGAGAGATACACCATTATTTACATTTGGAAAACAATGGAGAATATAGTCCCTAATCTCACTCTGAACCCTGTAACTCCCTAAACAAGAGTGGAAAGTAGAAAAGGAAGATTGTGTCGTGTTCCCAAATTAAGGCTAGACAGGAATAGTATGGGCGAAAAAGAAGAGAGTGCAGTGCAGTGGCAAATGTTGATCAATGTTGCATAACCTTATTCAACAAGGGGGAGGGGGGAATGTTCCAAGATGTTATTCAACAAAGGGGGGGGGGAATGTTGCAAGAGCAACAAGGGGTTATGCAACTTGGAGGCGGAGTTATCCCCCAAGTTGCAATGAACTCCTGCTGGGGAAGTTGGGACGGCTTCACCCCCCGAAGGGGTATACCTAACCTAAGAGAGAGAGGAGGAGGAGAGAGAGGAGGAGGAGAGAGAGGAAGAGAGGTGTTCGCTTGGCAGGAGCCAAGCGCATATTAAGATTTCAGCAGAGCGGCCACTGTCTTATAGGCCCCTAATCAGCCAGTTGGCTTAATCAGCCAGTGCCTCCAGGCATTATCAGCCAGTTGGCACACTGTATACTTCGTTTGGGCACGTACACACCCGCCTATACGCCCGTAAAATATTATGCACACACGATTATATGCTTCGGGTTCGAAAACAGGTGGCGGCGCGTCCTTCCAAGGTTGGTAGATAAATGGTAGCCAGGGTAACCTAATGATCCGTGTTAAACTGTACGCCTAAGGTGGAGTGTAAACATCCTTTCATGATTGGAAGATAAATGGGTAACCAGTCTCCATCTCGCTCTCTCCCTCCCCTCTCTCTCTCTCTCTCCCTCCCTCTCTTTCGCTCTCTCTCTCTCTCTCTCTCTCTCTCTCCCCTCGCTCTCTACCTCTCGCGCTCTCTCTCTCTCTCTCTCTCTCTTATATATATATATATATATATATATATATATATTATATATATATTATATATATATCCCCGTTTAAAAGTAGGTCTAGGGTGGGTGAAAAGTTTGACATTCGTCAGAATGAACAATTCGGCCGGAAGCAATCGAAGGGATAACCAAAGAAAGCCTATATATGTACAGTTCTGGAAAAAAGTTCATCTAAAAATATTCTGAAAACTATAAAAATTACTAATTAGTACAAGAAACGTACACAAAAGATACAAAATTTATAATTAGCAATCACGTCAAATTACATTAATTCACATTAATTTCATTTATTACATAACTCAAACAAATCTCTAGGATTTTATCGCACATTTATGCCTAATTTCTGAATATACAGGGAGCGGAATAAAACGGTTTACCGAGAATAACAGAATCACCTTCCGAAAAATAATATTTATCATTTACTACAGAAATTACTAATTAGTACAAGAAGAGTTAAAACTTGGTGGCTAACTGGATTTCACATGGAGTATATATGAACAAAAAATTAAATAAAAAATAATAATAGTATAAGATTTACGAACGGGGAATATATATATAATAAAAATAATAATACACAAAACGCTGGTGTATAATGAACATGTTAGTACAGAAAAAATATCGATATATATATATATATATATATATATATATATATATATATATTAAACAACGTTCTGAAAATTGCGGAATGTAAGCTGTGTTAATTCTCGTCATGCGTGAATTAATAAGGTGATGTTAATACATATATATATATATTATATATATATATATATATATATATACACACGCCTATTAGAAATTATCTTTTAAAAATAAAATTTGAAACACCTGTTCTACAGCGAGTTTTAGCGGCACCAGGAACCGAAAGATAACATTGGATTTAAAATCTCGATAATAAACAACGCGTCGATAGAATCTTATTTCCATTCTCTCGACGTCATAAACTTTGGTGTTTAATGACACGCTACATCACACATCTCTGTTATTTTTTCAAAATTGTTTTCCAGTTTCAGACGATTTTATTTTTCAGAGGAATTAGCCATACATATCTACAGAATACAGAAGTTTATTGTACCGCCGATCTCCTGTCACAGCCAGTTAATTTTTTTAAAAGTTATTTTAGATGGGGTGTAAATCCATATATATATATATATATATATATAATATATATATATATATATATGTAAAAATTAACCATAAATAATTCCCATATTCCTATACTATCTTATTCTTCATGTAATTCTTGTATTCATTTATATAGTTTTTATCCATTTTAAAATTCATGTGTTATATGGTTCATGTATTTATATAATCCTGTATTCTTATATATTTAACTTTATATAATGCCTATATCATATGTATGTACGTGTGTGTATTCATTTTTACATAAGGACCAAAATCGCCCAACGCGAGTTTGGATAAAATTTTTGATTTGCTTTCTACTTTGCCAAATAATTGGTGACCTGTTTTTTTAAAATCTCATAATCATTTTTTTAGATTTCGCTTAATAAGGAATCCTGCTTAAGCTTTGCAATGTTCATATTTTGTATACATTCTCTTTCGTTATAAAAGATGAGATCATGTCTTGCCTAAGCATTAAAATTGTACATCTTAAACCTTAAAATTTTACTCATATGCATATTTTAGTGTAAAGATGCATAGTCCGATTTCCACTTTTAGTTAACTTGGCAGATCATGATAACATCAGATCTGAAAAGTCGCGGTTTAAGATAAAATATGGTTTCGTCTTCAAATATTTTGTTTACTCGTTCAAGCCTTACCACAGCTAAAAATTTACTTTATTTTCGAATATTGTGCAAAAATAATGCAGCCTTTTTAGCATTTAATAATAATGATGTTAGCAGTTTTGGGTATATAAACCCAAATAAAATCTTCCATTGTCATTCAGAAGCTAATTCAGAGGCTGAGCACTACCTGTACATTTTAGCAGTAAATTACAGTAAGATAGTCTTTATCTTATCCTTCGAGCCTTGCTCTCTTCAGAAGAACTTAGTCATTAAACTTTCCGGATACGCTATAAGAAGATCCGGAATCTTCAGCATTTTTAGTAAGCTCGAGTCCTCCGAGCCACTATAGAAGAACTCGGAGAGTAATATAGAAGAAAACTACTGCAAGTCACACATCCGTTGCTGCCACCTAACTAGAACCCCCGTCGACTTCGAACCAACCCAGGCCATAGACGGAGGGGTTAACAACTGGCGACCCTTTAACCAGGATCTTCACTGACAACTCTGCATCCAGGATTCTTCCAGTCTTCCAGACCCTGGAACTAGAACCAACACCCAGTTGACCGGCGTGTCACGACTTCTAGTTCGTCACATCCACCCTTGAACCGGTGCGTCACGACTCCAAGTTCTCCACGCCTAGTTTTCATCCAAGAACAAGTGGCCAGCAAGACACGTCTTCAGGACACGTCTCTAAGGATTTCGCCGTAGGAATCTTGTTAAGTACAAAACTCTTTTTTAAATAATCTCTAAACATTTGAAAAGTCAGTATTAACAGTTAATATTTAGTATTGAGCCAGAATTAACAAAACACAGTGAACACTTCAGACACCAGTGATACATTTTTTTAGAAACAGTAAATTTCACAGAATTATTGTCACAGAATTATGTCACAGAGTTATGTCACAGTTATTCACAGTTATTTTCACAGTTATTTTTACTATTCTAGTTAGTATAGTATAATTTTATTTAATGTACCAAACATAGTATTACCATACCTTCACGTACATTCGAGTGAAATTTGTTTACATTTTTTTATTTTTTTGCAATCTTTTCAAATTTTCCCCTAGTTAGGCAAATTGTTGTGCATTTATTTTTTTTAGATAGTGTAGTTAGGAAAACCCCTTAAGTGATCATTCCATAAATTAAGATCGGTCAAGCAGACCTAATTAGAACACATTAATAAGTACCTTCACATATGAGCGATTCAGACGGTGCGCTTTCTGACATCGAAAATTTACCTACACCCATTTTTCCACCTACCCCGCGCCCTTCAAACATACTCCCAAACACACAAACTTCAGATCCAGAACAAGCCAATATGTCTCAGTCTCAAACCCCCGCCCCAGCATACATTAACTTAGGCAGACTAGTAAACCTTCCCATACTGTTTTAATTTTTAAGGGGACCATAGATAATCGTTTGTTGAACCACGCGTAAGACCTTGGATTGAATCTTTAGAGCAACATTTCTTACGCGAAAACATTACCGATGATGATATAAAAATTAGGGAAGCAAAAAGATTTATCGACCCTAAAGAAGGGAATGCTCATGACACAGTCACCTACGTCCCATCAATTAGCGAAGCTACAACATGGGACGATTTTAAACAAAACTTATTAGAATTTTTTAAAGAAATAACTTGCACAACCCTTAGCCACGTTAGAAGCAGTCTTCCAAGCTAAATGGAAGAAAGAGGAACACGAAGATTTAAACAATTTTATTACACGACACATAAACTTGTAGGAGAAGCCCTCCGGCCGCAGAAAATGCATGTGGCATAACTTTCACTTCGAAACAAAGAAATCTAATAGTAGCACAACCATTTACCAAAACCTACCCGGAGCACCTAAAAAAAAGTTTCAGGAGTTTTTAAATGTTGACAAACCTGTAAGTGTAGCCATAAACAAAACACGGGAACATTACCCCGATTTAGCAAACCAGAACTACCGAAAGGGTAGAGAAACCCCGTACATTACATTCAGCAGCAGCAGCCACAACACCAACAGCAACAACAACCCATAAATCGAGGCCAATGCAGGGACACCACCCCAGAAACAAGCCCCCCAAACCCAGAATACACGCCCTCCTCCACAGTGTTTTAACTGCGATAGCTTTGGGCACATGATAAGTCAATGTAATTATCCCTCTATTGCTCCCACTGTCACGAACATGGTCATCGCCGTGGCGATCGCCAAAAGTGTGCTGATAAAGCCCCTGCAGGGTATAGACCCCACTTTCAGAAACCAAACCACCACGTTCCCAAAAGTCCCAATCCCCAGAAACCAGTCCATTCCCAGCCTCAGTCGAACTACCAACCCAATAGATTACGACCACAGGGTCAACCACACTCTTACCCCATGTACAAACCCAGTACAACCAGCAAGGTCAACTAGTTCGGTACGTAGAAGTACCCGAGGAATCATTTTCCCCAGAGTACAGTTTTCAAGAACACCCTCCAGCGTATGGTATCCCGTAGAATATGACCCAGGTCCTCCCATAGAAGACCATTCGAGCCCTTTTTTAGACCCTACATTGGAGGCGGCAGTTCAACCTCCTCCCTCCTAAATTACAGTAATGAACCCAGATACGCACACAAACTCCCCATCAGGATAATAGGTGCGGACCTCCTAGATTTAATAATAAATTGTAGCGATAACCAAGATTTAACTGCTCTCCTAGATACAGGAGCACACGCGACGTTAATTAAGAAACAATGTGTAGATGAATTACTAGAGAGTACAAATTACAAATATGAACTTAAGGCACCATCCTGCCAACTCAGAGGAGTTACGGGCACACCCATACCTACATACGGAGAAATTGAGTTATATTTAGAAGTTGGAAACGCGGTATACCCCGCGAAATGTTGTATAGTGGACACAGTCGCCACCTTTCAGACAGATATCCTACTAGGTATGGATTTTTTTAACCGGAATCAATGGGAGATTTACCCAGCCGGAAAGTTAGTAAAGTGTCGAAATAGGACACACCATCTCCGTGAGAATAACAGACAGCTTAATGCTAATAGAATTAGTCAGTTCAGATTTCCGAAAGAAATAGGAAACCCCCTCCACTTGATAGCAGTTCAAGTCAGCCGGTTGCATCCAGAGGGACAACCGCTCCAGAAATCAGACCCCAGGGTAATCAGTTCCAGTTGTTGAATCCAGTTGGATCAACACAGTCAGTTTCCAGTCAGTCAGTTTCCAGTCAGTCAGTTTCCAGTCAGTCAGTTTCCAGTCAGCAGTTTCCAGTCAGCCAGTTTCCAGTCAGCCAGTTTCAGTCAGCCAGCTTCAGTTCAGCCAATAAGGCAAATTTTAGTCGCCGAACCAGAGTCAGATTCACAATTTTTCATATGCCCTACCGAGCATATAACAGTAGCACCTTATGAGAAGATTTGTTTCCTAGCAAAAGTAGTTACAGTCAAGGAAAATTATTAGAGTCAGAGCGTACTCTGATTACAGAGAAAAGTAATTTCAAAAGAGATGTTCTTATTGCCCAAGTCCTTAGTCAGAGTCAGAATTCAGCTATCCCTGTTGTTTGTTTAAACAAAGGAAAAAGCCTATAGAATTAACTTCAAATCAGAAAATAGGAACTGTTTCCACAGTAGAAGTAGATTCAGATTTCCCCATCAGTATGATAAATCGTGTTTCCAGTTCCTTAGAGTTAAATCCTTCAGTATTAAAAGAAGAATATAAGAAATGTCTGGAGCACTCCCTTCAGGAGTCACCAGCTTTACAGGATCCCAAACTAATGGAATCACTTCTCGATTTCCTGATAAGAAATAGAGATGTGATTGCCCTAAAAGGAGATCCTCTGGGCCGAACTAATTTGGTCCCTTTTGAAATCAAGTTGGAACCCAATTCCAAACCCATTTTCATTCCTCCCTATCGGGTTCCACATTCCCAATTAGTCACTATTGAGGAACACATCAAGGACATGTTGGAGCAGGATGTCATTCAGCCTTCAGCTAGTCCCTGGTCCGCTCCTATGATTCTCGTCTCCAAAAAGGACGGAACATCTCGCCCTTGTATAGATTCGCCTGAACATTACCATCCCAGACCGTTTCCCGATTCCAAACATGCAGGAAACAATTCTGAACGTAGGGAAAGCGAACTTTTTTCATCCCTCGATTTAGCATCGGTTATTGGCAAATGGAGGTCAGTCCCGAATCTCGGGCATTGACTGCTTTCTCCACTAACCGAGGCCATTACGAATTCCAGGTTTTACCTTTCGGAGTCCGAAATGGGCCTGCTAATTTCTCTAGGTTGATGAATATAGTCCTTTCCGACCTATTAGGTGTCGAAGCTCTCGTTTATCTTGACGATATTATCGTCTACAGTTCGGACATAAAAACACACTTTCAACGCCTTCAGAATGTGCTATCACACTTGAGAAAAGCACACCTTAAACTGAAGCTTGCAAAGTGCAATTTTTTACAAGAATCCCTGGTATACCTAGGATTCCTACTCTCGTCCACAGGAATTAAACCTGATCCAGCCAAACTCGAAGCCCTGGAAAGGTACCCTGTACCCAAAACCATCGACGACGCCCGTGCATTTATTGGTTTTGTCGGATTCTATCGGAACTTTATCCCCCAATTTTCAAATATTGCTAAACCCATTACTAATTTGTTCCAGAAAAATTCGAAATTTAACTGGGAATCCGATCACCAACATGCCTTTGAAACTTTAATTAATAAACTAACCTGTCATCCCATTTTACAATATCCTGATTACACAAGACCCTTCATCATAGCCACAGATGCTTCCTCCTATGGACTAGGAGCCGTCCTGTTACAGGACGTAGACGGTGTGGAATTACCCATTGCTTATGCCAGTCAACTTCTCTCTGCACCTCAACGGAATTATTCCACTACGGACCGAGAGGCCCTAGCGGTATATTGGGCTTTGAAAAAATTCCGAAATATCGTCTATGGCTACGATGTAACCATCAAGACTGATCATAAGCCACTCACGTACCTCTTCAAGGACAAGCTACTTGAAGGACGATTGAGTAGATGGGCTCTGTTGATTCAGGACTTTGCAGGCAAAATCGTATACAAACCGGGAAAACTGCAAGTTATTCCAGACGGATTGTCGAGACTCAAGCCCGACGCCCAAGTGAATAAAATAGGAATTCTTCCTGTGTTCGACTACGAGTGTCTGCAATACTCCCAACAACAGGACCAACACACCCAAACCTTCGGGCGCGCCTGGAACAAAAGGAACCATCGAAGGTAAAAGAACAGTACAACCTCAAAGATGGGCTCGTACATTTCAGGAACGAAGATGGAAACGACCTCGTGGAGATACCAAAGGATCTCGTCGATATAGCCATTGGACTTTGTCACGACTCACCTTTGTATGGACACATGGGGCCGGATCGCACCATCAAGAGTCTTTTGGAGCGATACCATTTCCCGAGATGAACAGAAAGGTACAAGAATACATCGCCGAATGTCCGTCGTGTTTAAAGCATAAGGGCAACGTACCATCCACAGCTCCGATGCATAAATATCCAGTATGCCAAAGGCCCTGGCAAAGAACTGGAATGGATATACTGGGACCATTTCCCAAAACATCAAAGGGAAATCAGTACATCATTGTGTTTACGGACCACTTCTCGCGTTACAGCGAAGTAGCCGCCATTCCAGACCAGACCTCGGAAACTGTGGCAAGAGCCCTAGTGGAACGCGTCATCCAAATCATACCACTCCTTCCATCCTAATCTCGGATAACGCCCTTAGTTTCACTTCCAAACTGTTCGAGTCACTCTGTAACATGTGTAAAATTAAAAACACACATTGTGGCATACCATCCGCAGGCAAACGGCTTAGTGGAAAGGCACACAATCGAAAGATCTTAGAAGCCCTGCGCCACGTTGTCGATGCATCCTCCCGTACATGGGATGATTCCCTTCCCATGGTACAAACAGCCATCAACAATGGCTATAATGTGTCCATCGGGGACACCCCTCATTTCGTCTCTATCACTACGACAAGCGTCTACCTTTTGATTTGCCCGACCAAACCGACCCGGCAGTTCTAACATCTTCCGAAATGGCAGAAGCAAATCAGCAACTAGCTGAACGATCTTTCAAGATTTTTGACATAATCCGCTATGCCCTCGACCAACGAAACCAACAGATGGAGCAAGAGCAACATAGGCGTCATCCCCGTCAACGGACTATAATCGTCGGTATGCGATGTTATCTGAAGAGCGTGAAACCGCCAGGTGCTCATCGCAAATTATACCCAAAATGGGATGGCCCATATAGGATTATGTAAAACCTCGGAAAAAATCGTTATGAAATCCTCGACCTCCGGGATCATTCCAAACTAAAGATCATTCACGCTGACAATTTGAAGATAGCTGCCGAACAACACCGTCCCAAAAAACAGCTGTCAGGCGTTCGAGCCGCCTATCCTTCGAAAGGTCAAGGTATTAGCAAGTCGAGCAGGGATCAAAAAATTGAAGTGGTCACCGCGGGAACCACTACCCATGACGAAGATTGGTACCTCGTAATACCACCAGTACTCGAGCCGATCTCTGAACAAGAGGAAGCCCCAGAACCATGAGTCCCATCGGACCCAGACCCTGGAGAAACTCCTTCGAGAGGATCGCTCAGTGGAACTCCACCATCTCCTCCAACTCCGTCATCTCCTCCAACTCCACCATCTCCTCGGTCACCACCCTCACCGCTTGATGATCGACGCACGGACCCTACATACCGCCCGCAAATGCATCAACCACGTGAACTAGAACCTTCACATAAGAAACGAACCCGCTCAGAATCCAAGCTTAACGGTCGACCCCCATTGCCACCAAGGCCGATCCCTTCGCCCACAAACACAAATATCCACACGGCCACCCCCAGCTCCGTATAATCTAGGGCGTAGAAATGAATAAAATTGTCCCCCTTATAATTTTCCAAATTATTTACTCTTGTAGCCCTAGCATTAAAACTTCTACCAGAGTTGTTATAGAAAAGCTCGCAGAAGGTAAATTTTTGAAAGGACACGCGGACCTTTTTATCAATTTGCAACCCCCTGCTAGAATTAAGATCAATCTCCTTCAGATACAAACCCAATTAAAAACGTTTGAAAGTAAAGTTCAGGGTTCTTTCCAGGGAAAAGATCAAATTAGTCGCGTTCTGTTAGAAAATACCTTGGAAAATATTCGAACTACAACGCGCACCCTATCAGAAATATTGGCATTACCATGGATATAAACGGAAACACCTAACTCGGAAAAAATTAATCAAAGAAATAAAAGGGGACTAATAGATATAGGAGGAAAAATATTCAAGGGTTTATTTGGATTAGCAACCGAAGAAGATATTAAAAGAATCGAATTCAAATTGAATCTCTTCGCGCGAAATCGACAGTATAATGGACACCTGTTAGAACAAACTATTAGGTCACTACACGAAAACAGTCGCTTCCTTCACTCCCTTTCGGACAGATTCACATACCTTGAATCCATGTTAGCTCAATACAAAGAACACAAAAGATATCTAGAATAATAGAGATAATTAACCTACAAGTAACCCTAATCGATAAGTATTTACAACAAATAATTACGATTCATTCCAAGGTTTTGCGTGCAACCCAGCTAGCCCATGCAAAAATCACTCTTTCCACCCTAATACCATGGGAAACACTTCAGTCCTTGATTCACACCGCCCAGACACAATTAAAATTATCACCCATATTCCCACTCAACCGCACTAATTACCCCCAATTTCTAGAATACACCTGGACTGTACATGGACCACGCCCCTACACATACCTCATAATTATACCATTTTTCGATGTACTCACTTATGACGTATATAAATTTCACCCTTTCCCAACACCCTACCAAAACAACTCTAATGTCTATCGGTTGTATTTACCCACCGTACCACCTTACCTTTTCCTCGCCAAAGATCTGTCAGCCTATTCTATGATGTCAGATAGCGACGTCAGGCATTGCCGATTTCCGCAACCAAATAAACAACTCGTCTGCCCTCCACTCAAACCAGTTATTCTTCCAACTACTAGGTCTTGCTTCATCGACTTAATTCGTGACCGGCATGCCCCGGTATGTTCATTTAAAAAATTTCATTCCCCTAAAACCGTCCAACTACGAATTGGACCAGACATCTGGGTTTCTTTCGCGGACAGGACTGCCGCTACTCTCGAGTGTCCGTCGAATTATTCCCTCATCACAATCCCTATGGTTATTCGGCTACCAATTGGTTGCTCCTTGCGTTCAAAAACCCTCCAAATATACAACCCGTACAAGGTTATCCTTAATAACTCATACCCCTTCCCGTCGCAAATTAAATTTAAACCCCTCATAAAGATCTTAAATCTCTCCATAAAACCTGTAACCATCCTACCCGAGCTACATGCCCCTGAATGGAATGATCAATTGAGCCGGTTTAAAATTTCGGATGATAACCAAAATAACCTCTTACAAATACTACAACCTGTAACAATTTTCTCAACATCTGCCGTTAGTATCATTGTCGTATGTGCTATTATCCTCGGTATATTTGTGGCGAAAAGATCATTCTGGGAACAAAGAAAAACAAGAGACACCGAACAACATGAAACTATTTATGCACGACCAAGAGTGCGTACCCAGACCACGTGAACTAGACTTAACCACCCGACTTATGTTGTGTATATAAATCTGTATTATAAACCCATAGTTATCATCTAGTTAGCATTAGTTAGGATGTTACATTATTATATTAATATCATTCTAGAGGGAAGAGCCCTGTAAAAATGAACCATAAATAATGCCCATATCCTATACTATCTTATTCTTCATGTAATTCTTGTATTCATTTATATAGTTCTTATATCCATTTTAAAATTCATGTGTTTTTGGTTCATGTATTTATATAATCACGTATATTCGTATATATATTTAACTTTATATAATGCCTATAATCAAATGTATGTACGTGTATGCATTCATTTTTAAATAAGGACCAAAATCGCCAAAGCGAGTTTGGATAAAATTTTTGATTTGCTTTCTACTTTGCCAAATAATTGGTGACTTGTCTTTTTTAAAATCTCTTAATCATTTTTTTTAGATTTCGCTTACTAATGAATCCTGCTTAAGCTTTGCAATGTTCATATTTTGTATACATTCTCTCTTCGTATAAAAGATGAAGTCACGTCTTGCCTAAGCATTTAATTGTAAATCTTAAACCTTTCATTTTTACTCGTATGCATATTTTAGTGTAAAGATGCATAGTTCAATTTCCACTTTTAGTTAACTTGGCAGATCATGATAGCATCAGATCTGAAAATACGCGACTTAAGATAAAAATATGGCTTCTTCTTCAAATGTCTTGTTTATTCGTTTAAACCTTACCACAGCTAAAAGATTTACTTTATTTTCAAATATTGTGCAAAATAATGCAGCCTTTTCAACATTTAATAATAATGATGTTAGTAGTTTTGGGTTATATAAACCCAAATAAAATCTTCCATATATTATTCAGAAGCTAATTCAGAGGCTGAGCATCTTCTCCTTCGAGCCATGCTCTCTTCAGAAGAACTTAGTCATTAAACTTTCCGGATACGCTATAAGAAGAGTTCGGAATCTTCAGAGAATTTAGTAAGCCTCCCTGAATCCTCCGAGCCAGTATAGAAGAACTCGGAGAGCAATATAAAGAAAACTACTGCAAATACATCCGTTGCTGCCACCTAACTAGAACCCCGTCAACTTCGAACCAACCCAGGCCATAGACGGAGGGGTTAATATATATATATATATATATATATATATATATATATATATATATATTAGGAGAATCCAATGACAAGGAGAAATGTAAATGCCATGAAAAGTCTTCTTTAATGCGCAACGTTTCGAGCAATACGCTCATCATCAGGCTGTTTAATAACAATGTGAAATTAAAATCAATATTGAATGAAAAACAAAACAGAAAATTTCTATAACCTATTCATAAAGACAAATTTTAAAAGACTGAGAAAAGAGGGTTAAATTCTAAGTTATACAGATTTACATATAAAAATTAAGAAGCTATTTTTAAATACATATAGTAAATGTGAAATTAATACACTGGAAAATTAACAATAGTACACTGGAATAATGAAACTAACTAACCTTACACTGCAGTTTCCGAGGCTAACTGATTGAGCAGAGGCAATACGGGAAAAAACAAGAGATGGCGAGGGCGATTGGGGAAGGGGGGATTATAAGGAATTGGGGAAGGAGGAGGGATCATAGCAAATTGAGGGGGACGGCAGATGAGTCAACATTCAGACTAGGGGACAATGTTTTAATGAAAAGCGATTCCAAAATTCTTAGTGAGTTGGGACAAGTATTACAACCAAGAATTTTAAAATTGTCTAAAGTGACATCAGTTTTACATTTTATGCTGTGTTCGCGAATACTCGAAGCTTCTTTAGTTTTTAAAATTTTACCTGTTCGGCCACTTATTCCCATATGCGAATAAAATCTAGCCCTGAGAGAGCGAACAGTGCTGCCAATGTAATTCCCAAGGAGACACCTAGGGCAGGTAAATAAATAACAACACCGCTACGCAACGAGTCAGGGGTTCGATCCTTCGCTGAGAAAAAGCTACCTAAAGACGTTTTATTAATAAATATGATGCGGAAATCAGTATGATAAAAAAATTTCCTTAACAATTTTGTAAATTTAAGCTTAAATTCCTTATTCAAAGGACCCATTTCAGGTACCAAGAAATATTTTATATCCTTCGGCACTGTAATACATGGAAGTTGAGGGCTATAAACATTATTTAAGAAGGATCTAATTAGTTTGTCTACATATTGAACAGGAAAACTATTATTAGTAAAGTATGATCTTAGATTATTAAATTCATCATTAAGTAAGGTAAAACTAGATGTCAAATTATATCCTCTGAACAGGAGAGTTTTAATACAAGACATCTTATAGTTGAAATCAGTAAAACTAAAAAAAATTCATGCCCAAACCAGTGAAAGTGGGTTTCCTGTAAACTGATGTAGTAATAGAATCACCGTTTTTCGAAATTAAAAGATCTAAGAAGGGGAGGGAGCCATTTTGCTCAGTTTCCATTGTATACGTTATATTGGGGTGCAAAGAATTTAGGAAGTTAAAGAATTGTTGCGCTTGTACCGCATTATCAAAGACTGCTATCGAATCATCAACGAAGCGTCGATAGAAAATTGGCTTGAGATGAGTGGGAGATTGTCTAAAA
Source organism: Bathynomus jamesi (assembly GCA_023014485.1). Taxonomy (NCBI): domain Eukaryota; kingdom Metazoa; phylum Arthropoda; class Malacostraca; order Isopoda; family Cirolanidae; genus Bathynomus; species Bathynomus jamesi. The sequence continues at coordinate 439,022 of JAJOZX010000687.1, forward strand.
ATTACACTTTCTAAATGAGTCATAAAAAAATCAGCTGCTAACGGTCCGACAGGTGATCCCATCCCTACTCCATCAATTTGTTGGTAAACCTTATTGTTGAAAGTGAAATAGCATTGTTTGAAGACCAATTCTAAAAGTTCCTTAAAATGAGACAATGAAAAACCATGAAATTATCAACTGAGCTAAAAACCCTATCTAAAATAATGGCAATAGTTTCAGATACAGGTACATTTGTGAAAAGCGACTTTACATCAAAACTGACAAAAAACTTTTTTGAATCGAAGTTTTTACCAAGGAGGTCTTTTTGGAATTCAAACGAGTTATTTATAGTGTAAGCATTTTTCGCAAAGGGGGACAGGAGACGAACAACAAATTTTGCCAATTGAAAGGTGGGTAAGTTATACGAAGCTAAAATAGGACGGAGAGGTGTTCCAGCTTTATGGATTTTAGGCAGACAGTATATTGAGCAAGATTAGCACCAGATGCGAACAACTGAGAGTAAGTATCATTTTTTATTATCTTTAAAGACTTTAGTCGCGACAGAAATCTATTAACCTGGTCTTCTAACCTTACAATGACTTTATTGACAGGTTCTAGAATTTGTTTGAATTTAGTAAGATCACTTAGGATTTCATTAGTTTTGTTTATGTAGTCCGATTTATTCAAAATAACCACTCCGTTACCCTTGTCTGGTCTAGTCACAACAATCTCCTGGTTCTTTGCCAAATTCTTAATACACTGCAAATCACTCTTCCTAAATATGAAAGATTGAAATTTAAGATTTCTAAGTTTATGAAAAAATTCTTGAGTTAAATTTGAGAACTGACATTTGAAATTATTGAATTCACCCACATGGGGAACATTTTTCAAGCCATTGAAAAATTTTCAAAGTAAAGAAAAAACGAAGGCTTATATATTTGAAACAACGGAAGCTTAAATTGCAAACCAAGTGACAGTAAAAACTTTTCCCGAGGGGAGAGTGTGTAACTAGAAAGATTCGAAATTACCTTATCGGAATTGAAAAAATTTGGTGAATTCATTCCCAAAGCCTTTAACTTACGTTCATGTGTTTCCAAGATGGTAGAGTGAAATTTTTCTAGTTCACGTTGTACAAGAGAAATTATTAATAAATAGTCCAACAACGACAAGGTATTTTTAAGAGTAGTTATATAATGCCCAAGAGACTTATTATGCGAATCTGATATTTTGATTTTATAATTAATTTCATTATTTAATAAATATTCCAGGGACGATTGATAAAATTCAGAGTCATATAGATTGTCACGGTAGAGTTTAAAATAAACAAATTTCGGGAAAACCCTGCAGGTCCGACACATTTCAAGAAAATAACAGTCCAGTTTTGACTTGAGAAACTTTCGTGAAGTCTTCCAAACATGGCGATAAGCCCTGAGGCCATCTTGTCCATACCTTGAATATATATAATCATGCGGGTTGCTTCTACAGAGCTTCAATTTAATATTTAGGAGAAATCCAATGACAAGGAGAAATGTAAATGCCATGAAAAGTCTTCTTTAATGCGCAACGTTTTTTATGACTCATTTAGAAAGTGTAATTTGTAGACAATCTCCCACTCATCTCAAGCCAATTTTCTATCGACGCTTCGTTGATGATTCGATAGCAGTATTTGATAATGCGGTACAAGCGCAACAATTCTTTAACTTCCTAAATTCTTTGCACCCCAATATAACGTATACAATGGAAACTGAGCAAAATGGCTCCCTCCCCTTCTTAGATCTTTTAATTTCGAAAAACGGTGATTCTATTACTACATCAGTTTACAGGAAACCCACTTTCACTGGTTTGGGCATGAATTTTTTTAGTTTTACTGATTTCAACTATAAGATGTCTTGTATTAAAACTCTCCTGTTCAGAGGATATAATTTGACCTCTAGTTTTACCTTACTTAATGATGAATTTAATAATCTAAGATCATACTTTACTAATAATAGTTTTCCTGTTCAATATGTAGACAAACTAATTAGATCCTTCTTAAATAATGTTTATAGCCCTCAACTTCCATGTATTACAGTGCCGAAGGATATAAAATATTTCTTGGTACCTGAAATGGGTCCTTTGAATAAGGAATTTAAGCTTAAATTTACAAAATTGTTAAGGAAATTTTTTTATCATACTGATTTCCGCATCATATTTATTAATAAAACGTCTTTAGGTAGCTTTTTCTCAGCGAAGGATCGAACCCCTGACTCGTTGCGTAGCGGTGTTGTATATTTATTTACCTGCCCTAGGTGTCTCCTTGGGAATTACATTGGCAGCACTGTTCGCTCTCTCAGGGCTAGATTTTATTCGCATATGGGAATAAGTGGCCGAACAGGTAAAATTTTAAAAACTAAAGAAGCTTCGAGTATTCGCGAACACAGCATAAAATGTAAAACTGATGTCACTTTAGACATTTTAAAATTCTTGGTTGTAATACTTGTCCCAACTCACTAAGAATTTGGAATCGCTTTTCATTAAAACATTGTCCCCTAGTCTGAATGTTGACTCATCTGCCGTCCCCCTCAATTTGCTATGATCCCTCCTCCTTCCCCAATTCCTTATAATCCCCCCTTCCCCAATCGCCCTCGCCATCTCTTGTTTTTTCCCGTATTACCTCTGCTCAATCAGTTAGCCTCGGAAACTGCAGTGTAAGGTTAGTTAGTTTCATTATTCCAGTGTACTATTGTTAATTTTTCCAGTGTATTAATTTCACATTTACTATATGTATTTAAAAATAGCTTCTTAATTTTTATATGTAAATCTGTATAACTTAGAATTTAACCCTCTTTTCTCAGTCTTTTAAAATTTGTCTTTATGAATAGGTTATAGAAATTTTCTGTTTTGTTTTTCATTCAATATTGATTTTAATTTCACATTGTTATTAAACAGCCTGAAGATGAGCGTATTGCTCGAAACGTTGCGCATTAAAGAAGACTTTTCATGGCATTTACATTTCTCCTTGTCATTGGATTTCTCCTATATTAAATAGAAGCTCTGTAGAAGCAACCCGCATGATTATATATATTCAAGGTATGGACAAGATGGCCTCAGGGCTTATCGCCATGTTTGGAAGACTTCACGAAGTTTCTCAAGTCAAAACTGGACTGTTATTTTCTTGAAATGTGTCGGACCTGCAGGGTTTTCCCGAAATTTGTTTATTTTAAACTCTACCGTGACAATCTATATGACTCTGAATTTTATCAATCGTCCCTGGAATATTTATTAAATAATGAAATCAATTATAAAATCAAAATATCAGATTCGCATAATAAGTCTCTTGGGCATTATATAACTACTCTTAAAAATACCTTGTCGTTGTTGGACTATTTATTAATAATTTCTCTTGTACAACGTGAACTAAAAATTTCACTCTACCATCTTGGAAACACATGAACGTAAGTTAAAGGCTTTGGGAATGAATTCACCAAATTTTTTCAATTCCGATAAGGTAATTTCGAATCTTTCTAGTTACACACTCTCCCCTCGGGAAAAGTTTTTACTGTCACTTGGTTTGCAATTTAAGCTTCCGTTGTTTCAAATATATAAGCCTTCGTTTTTTCTTTACTTTGAAAATTTTTCAATGGCTTGAAAAATGTTCCCCATGTGGGTGAATTCAATAATTTCAAATGTCAGTTCTCAAATTTAACTCAAGAATTTTTTCATAAACTTAGAAATCTTAAATTTCAATCTTTCATATTTAGGAAGAGTGATTTGCAGTGTATTAAGAATTTGGCAAAGAACCAGGAGATTGTTGTGACTAGACCAGACAAGGGTAACGGAGTGGTTATTTTGAATAAATCGGACTACATAAACAAAACTAATGAAATCCTAAGTGATCTTACTAAATTCAAACAAATTCTAGAACCTGTCAATAAAGTCATTGTAAGGTTAGAAGACCAGGTTAATAGATTTCTGTCGCGACTAAAGTCTTTAAAGATAATAAAAAATGATACTTACTCTCAGTGTTCGCATCTGGTGCTAATCTTGCTCAATTATACTGTCTGCCTAAAACATAAAGCTGGAACACCTCTCCGTCCTATTTTAGCTTCGTATAACTTACCCACCTTTCAATTGGCAAAATTTGTTGTTCGTCTCCTGTCCCCCTTTGCGAAAAATGCTTACACTATAAATAACTCGTTTGAATTCCAAAAAGACCTCCTTGGTAAAAACTTCGATTCAAAAAAGTTTTTTGTCAGTTTTGATGTAAAGTCGCTTTTCACAAATGTACCTGTATCTGAAACTATTGCCATTATTTTAGATAGGGTTTTTAGCTCAGTTGATAATTTTCATGGTTTTTCATTGTCTCATTTTAAGGAACTTTTAGAATTGGTCTTCAAACAATGCTATTTCACTTTCAACAATAAGGTTTACCAACAAATTGATGGAGTAGGGATGGGATCACCTGTCGGACCGTTAGCAGCTGATTTTTTTATGACTCATTTAGAAAGTGTAATTTGTAGACAATCTCCCACTCATCTCAAGCCAATTTTCTATCGACGCTTCGTTGATGATTCGATAGCAGTCTTTGATAATGCGGTACAAGCGCAACAATTCTTTAACTTCCTAAATTCTTTGCACCCCAATATAACGTATACAATGGAAACTGAGCAAAATGGCTCCCCCCCTTCTTAGATCTTTTAATTTCGAAAAACGGTGATTCTATTACTACATCAGTTTACAGGAAACCCACTTTCACTGGTTTGGGCATGAATTTTTTTAGTTTTACTGATTTCAACTATAAGATGTCTTGTATTAAAACTCTCCTGTTCAGAGGATATAATTTGACCTCTAGTTTTACCTTACTTAATGATGAATTTAATAATCTAAGATCATACTTTACTAATAATAGTTTTCCTGTTCAATATGTAGACAAACTAATTAGATCCTTCTTAAATAATGTTTATAGCCCTCAACTTCCATGTATTACAGTGCCGAAGGATATAAAATATTTCTTGGTACCTGAAATAGGTCCTTTGAATAAGGAATTTAAGCTTAAATTTACAAAATTGTTAAGGAAATTTTTTATCATACTGATTTCCGCATCATATTTATTAATAAAACGTCTTTAGGTAGCTTTTTCTCAGCGAAGGATCGAACCCCTGACTCGTTGCGTAGCGGTGTTGTATATTTATTTACCTGCCCTAGGTGTCTCCTTGGGAATTACATTGGCAGCACTGTTCGCTCTCTCAGGGCTAGATTTTATTCGCATATGGGAATAAGTGGCCGAACAGGTAAAATTTTAAAAACTAAAGAAGCTTCGAGTATTCGCGAACACAGCATAAAATGTAAAACTGATGTCACTTTAGACAATTTTAAAATTCTTGGTTGTAATACTTGTCCCAACTCACTAAGAATTTTGGAATCGCTTTTCATTAAAACATTGTCCCCTAGTCTGAATGTTGACTCATCTGCCGTCCCCCTCAATTTGCTATGATCCCTCCTCCTTCCCCAATTCCTTATAATCCCCCCTTCCCCAATCGCCCTCGCCATCTCTTGTTTTTCCCGTATTGCCTCTGCTCAATCAGTTAGCCTCGGAAACTGCAGTGTAAGGTTAGTTAGTTTCATTATTCCAGTGTACTATTGTTAATTTTTCCAGTGTATTAATTTCACATTTACTATATGTATTTAAAAATAGCTTCTTAATTTTTATATGTAAATCTGTATAACTTAGAATTTAACCCTCTTTTCTCAGTCTTTTAAAATTTGTCTTTATGAATAGGTTATAGAAATTTTCTGTTTTGTTTTTCATTCAATATTGATTTTAATTTCACATTGTTATTAAACAGCCTGATGATGAGCGTATTGCTCGAAACGTTGCGCATTAAAGAAGACTTTCATGGCATTTACATTTCTCCTTGTCATTGGATTTCTCCTAAATATTAAATTGAAGCTCTGTAGAAGCAACCCGCATGATTACATATATATATATATATATATATATATATTATATATATATACACATGTATGTATATGTGTATATATATATATATATATATATATATAATATATATATATAATACATATAATGTCACAAATATATATCGTAAGGCTGCCCTCCCGTCACGGCCAGTTAATTTTTTCAAAATTATTTTCCAATTTTAATGCGTCTCTTTCTCTCACTTTCAACCTTCGAGAATTGTACCCGAAATTCAATTTTATTTTCGATTGTCACTAAGCTCTTTCATACTTCCTTTTCTGACTACCCGTCAGTGTTACAGGTAATCCCATAAAACCGAAGTATATACAGTAGTACGGGTGATCTCGCCATCACGGGCAGTTAATTTTTCAAATTTATTTTCCACCCGATCGCTCTCTCTCTCTCTTTCTCTCTCTCTCCAGCGCTCTCTACATCTCTCTCTAAATTATTTTCAGTTTTAGATTACTCTAAAACGCTAATATATATATATATATATATATATATATATACTTAACATTTCATGTTACCAATTTATTAATAACCTTCGAACGAATTAAGAACGCACACACATTATACACATATACAATTATTGCGCACACCAACTATATAAACGTTCCTAGAAGCTCGGAAACAACTCCCTCCGTCGTTTACACATATACGTCCATAGAAACTCATCGTTCACACACTGATATCTTGGCGATTGCGCGCACCCAAATATGGGCGCCTACATTAATTTAAACTAGATTTTATGAAAGATCGTCTTACCTATATAAGCCAAGAAAGAGCTGAACACCCAAGAAACGCACACAAACGCTTACGATTAAGGTAGCTTCCTAAGGACCTCAGAAACGTTACAGGGATCAAAGTTGAAGTCTTGAAGAGAAGACTAGATGCCTGGCACAGGACGGTACCAGATGAGCAGGGTGTACCTGGCTATGTGCGGTGGGGAGCACAAGTGAGCAACTCGCTCCTCCACCAAGCCAGGCCTAGAGGCGGGGGCCACCAGCTTGACCTCGGTGTGAAGAGAGACCAAGCAGAGGGACACTAACAAAATGGTCAGAAGACAAAAATATGACATTTAACACCGAGAAACTTCAGCTCTTGAGATATGGTAGAAATGAGGAAATTAAACAGATTGCATATTACGCCAGATGATCCGGGTGTACATGGCTATGTGCGGTGGAGAGTGCAAGAGAGCAACTCGCTCCTCCATCAAGCCAGCACTAGAGGCTGGGACCACCAGCTTGACCTTCGTGCGAAGAGAGAACGACGCACAGAAACACATCGTGGTGTATACACACATTTATTCATGCAGTTATCCGTGATTCACTGTCGCCAATTGAATTATTATGACTTACTAATTGTTACCATTGTGCACTTATCCCTGATCGTACCATGGAGTTAACCGTGATTTGGTGGTGTTTACATTCGCGAGTCCCTTCCGCCATCCCACCACAGTGCGCCTCAACTGACGACAGTGAATCACGGTTAACTGCATGAATAAAGTGTGTGTGTGTGTACCACGATGCGTTTCCGCGTGTCGTTCTCTCTTCACACGAGGGTCGAGCTGGTGGTCCCTGCCTCTAGGATTGGCTTGGTGAAGGAGTGAGCCGCTCTCTTGCGCTCTCCACCGTACATAGCCATGTACACCTAGCTCATCTGGCCTAATATGCAGTCTGTTTAATTTCTTCATTTTTACCATATCTTAAGAGTTGAAATTTCTCGGTGATAAATGCCCTATTGTTGTCTTCTGACCATTTGTTAGTGTCCCCCTCTGCTCGGTCTCTCTTCACACGGAGGTCACGCTGGTGGTCCCGCCTCTAGACACGGCTTGGTGGAGGAGAGAGTTGCTCTCTTGCGATCTCCGCCACACATGACCGCTTGGTGGAAGAGCGAGTTGCTCTCTCGCGCTCTCCACCGCGCATAGCCATGTACACCCGGGTCATCTGGCGTAATATGCAATCTGTTTAATTCCTCATTTCTACCATATCTCAAGAGCTGAAGTTTCTCGATGTTAAATGTCATATTGTTGTCTTCTAACCATTTTGTTAGTGTCCCTCTGCTTGGTCTCTCTTCACACGGAGGTCAAGCTGGTGGCCCCCGCCTCTAGGCCTGGCTTGGTGGAGGAGCGAGTTGCTCACTTGCGCTCCCTACCGCACATAGCCAAGTACACCCTGCTCATCTGGTACCGTCCTGTGCCAGGCATCTAGTCTTCTCTTCAAGACTTCAACTTTGATCCCTGTAACGTTTCTGAGGTCTTTAGGAAGCTACCTTAATCGTAATATGTTGTGAGGAGAAAATAAAGAAAAAATGATAAGTAATTTTGTGTGTAATAATGCAGGGTCTATGTGCGTTTGTGTGCACATTTTGGGGTTCAGCTTTCTCTCTTTCGAAGCTCAACTATAAACAAATAATTAGTATATATATATATATATATATTTTTTCAACTGCAAAGAACACGCAGTATAATTAACGTAAAGAACGATGCTTGTATAGAAGACATTCCGCGCAAGATGAGGAGAGAGAACGAACAAATGAAAAAATGAGGTAACCACCCGGGAATCGAACCCGGGATCTTCCGATTGCCGGTCAGATATGATAACCATTACACCATGGGCCTCACTCGATCAGAAGTCGTAATTCTCCTACATACGCGCAGAAACCAATGCCCCGAGGGGGGCACCTCCCGCATGCCGCACATATATACATTTTCAACTGCAAAGAACACGCAGTATAATTAACGTAAAGAACGACGCTTGTATAGAAGACATTCCGCGCAAGATGAGGAGAGAGAACGAACAAATGAAAAAATGAGGTAACCACCCGGGAATCGAACCCGGGATCTTCCGATTGCCGGTCAGATATGATAACCATTACACCATGGGCCTCACTCGATCAGAAGTCGTAATTCTCCTACGTTAATTATACTGCGTGTTCTTTGCAGTTGAAAATGTATATATGTGCGGCATGCGGGAGGTGCCCCCCTCGGGGCATTGGCTTCTGCGCGTATGTAGGAGAATTACGACTTCTGATCGAGTGAGGCCCATGGTGTAATGGTTATCATATCTGACCGGCAATCGGAAGATCCCGGGTTCGATTCCAGGGTGGTTACCTCATTTTTTCATTTGTTCGTTCTCTCTCCTCATCTTGCGCGGAATGTCTTCTATACAAGCGTCGTTCTTTACGATATATATATATATAAATATATATATGTGTGTGTGTGTGTGTGTGTGTGTGTGTGTGATAATAAGGGCTTTATGGGCATATAGTCAGGGAGTGTATGAGCGTTTGTGGGCGTTTCTTGGGTGTTCAGCTTTTTTGGCTTATGTAGGTAAGACGATCTTTCATAAAATCTAGTTTAAATTAATGTAGGCGCCCATATTTGGGTGCGCGCAATCGCCCAGATATCAGTGTGTGAACGACGGATGGGAACGTTTCCGAGTTTCTATGGACGTATATGTGTAAAGGACGGAGGGAGTTGTTTCCAAGCTTCTATGAACGTTTATATAGTTGGTGTGTGCAATAATTGTATATGTGTATAATGTGTGTGCGCTTTTAATTCGTTCGAAGGTTATTAATAAATTGGTAACATGAAATGTTAAGTATATATATATATATATATATATAATATATATTATATATATATAATATATATATATATATATTAGCGTGTTTAGAGTCATCTAAAATCTAAAATAATTTAGAGAGAGAGAGAGAGCGATGAGGTGGAAAATAAATTTGAAAAATTAACTGCCCGTGATGGCGTGATCACCCGTACTATATATTTCGGTTTTATGGGATTACCTGTAACACTGACGGGTAGTCAGAAAAGGAAGTATGAAAGAGCTTAGTGACAATCGAAAATAAAATTGGATTTTGGGTACAATTCTCGTAGGTTGAAAGTGAGAGTAAGAGACGCATTAAAATTGGAAAATAATTTTGAAAAAATTATCTGGCCGTGACGGGAGGGCAGCCCTACGATATATATTGTGACAATATATTATATATATATATATATATATATATGAAGGGATTTACACCTCATCTAAAATAACTTTAAAAAAAATTAATTGGCTGTGACGGGAGGTCGGCGGTACAATAAACTGTATTCTGTAGATATGTATGGCTAATTCCTCTGAAAAATAAAATCGTCTGAAACTGGAAAACAATTTTGAAAAAAAATAACAGAGATGTGTGATGTAGCGCTTCATTAAACACCAAAGTTTATAACGTCGAGAGAATGGAAATAAGATTCCATCGACGCGTTTTTATTATCGAGATTTTAAATCCAATGTTATCTTTCGGTTCCTGGTGCCGCTAAAACTCACTGTAGAACGGGTGTTTCAAATTTTATTTTTAAAGGATAATCTTTAATAGGCTTGTATACATATATATATATATACACATTAACATCACTTTATTAATTCACGCATGACGAGAATTAATACAGCTCACATTTCGCAATATATATATATATATTATATATATATATATATATATATATATATATATACACACATTTAAACTGCAAACACGCAGTATAATTAACGTAAAGAACGACGCTTGTATAGGAGAATATTCCGCGCAAGATGAGAGCGAGAAAACGAAACAAATGAAAAAATGAGGTAACCACCCGGGAATCGAACCCGGGATCTTCCGATTGCCGGTCAGATATGATAACCATTACACCACGGGCGTCACTCAATCAAATGCCGTAATTCCTCTACATGCGCGTATGTAGAGGAATTACGGCATTTGATTGAGTGAGGCCCGTGGGCAATGGTTATCATATCTGACCGGCAATCGGAAGATCCGGGTTCGATTCCCGGGTGGTTACCTCATTTTTCATTTGTTTCGTTCTCTCGCTCTCATCTTGCGCGGAATATTCTCCTATACAAGCGTCGTTCTTTACGTTATTATATATATATATTTTTTTTTTTCTGTACTGACATGTTGATTATACATCAGCTGTTTGAGTATTATTATTTCTTATATATATATATATATATATATATAATATATATATATATTCCCCGTTCGTAATTCTTATGTTATATTATTTTTTATTTAATTTTTTGTTCATATATACTCCATGTGAAATCCAGTTAGCCACCAAGTTTTTAACTCTTCTTGTACTAATTGGTAATTTCTGTAGTAAATGATAAATATTATTTTTCGCAAGGTGATTCTGTTATTCTCGGTAAACCGTTTTATTCCGCTCCCTGTATATTCAGAAATTAGGCATAAATGTGCGATAAAATCCTAGAGATTTGTTTGAGTTATGTAATAAATGAAATTAATGTGAATTAATGCAATTTGACGTGATTGCTAATTATAAATTTTGGATCTTTTGTGTATGTTTCTTGTACTAATTAGTAATTTTTATAGTTTTCAGAATATTTTTAGATGAAATTTTTTCCAGAACTGTACATATATAGGCTCGCTTTGTTTAACCCTTCGATTGCTTCCGGCCGAATTGTTCATTCTGACGAATGTCAAACTTTTCACCCACCCTAGACCTACTTTTTAACGGGGATGTGTGTGTGTATATATATATATATATATATATATATATATATATATATATATATATATAAAAGAGAGAGAGAGAGAGAGAGAGCGCCAGAGGTAGAGAGCGAGGAGAGAAAGAGAGAGAGAGAGAGCGAAAGGGAGGGATGGAGGGAGAGAGTGTGAGAGAGAGTGAGAGAGGGAGGGAGCGAGAGGGCGAGAGGGAGAGAGAGAGCGAGAGGGAGACTGGTTACCCATTTATCTACCAATCGTGAAAGGATGTTTACACTCCACCTTAGACCTACAGTTTAACACGGATCATTAGGTTACCCTGGCTACCATTTATCTACCAACCTTGGAAGGACGCGCCGCCACCGGTTTTCGAACCCGACGCATATAATCGTGTGTGCATAATATTTTATGGGCGTATAGTCGGGTGTGTACGTGCCCAAACGAAGTATACAGTGTGCCAACTGGCTGATAATGCCTGGAGGCACTGGCTGATTAGGGGCCTATAAGACAGCGGCCGCTCGGCTGAAGTCTTAATATGTGTTTGGCTCCTGCCAAGCGAACACCTCTCTTCCTCTCTCTCCTCCTCCTCTCTCTCTTAGGTGAGGTATACCCCTTTGGGGGTTGAAGCCGTCCCAACTTCTCCCCCAAAGAGGTCTCCCCCAGCGGGAGTTCATTGCAACTTGGGGAATAACTCCGCCTCCAAGTTGCATAACCCCTTGTTGCTCTTGCAACATTCCCCATCCCTCTTTATTGCATAACATCTTGGAACATTTCGTTTGCAACATTGATCAACATTTGCAACTGAACTGCACTCTCTCCTTTTGCGCCCATACTACTGACAGGGAACATCCTTCACCCTGAAAGAAAATAGCTTTGTTGTGAGAGGACCAAAATTATTTAATCAGTTGCCCCAAAGACCTAAGGAACACGAGTGGGGTTACAGTGGACACTGGACATCTTCAAAAGAAGACTAGACGCCTGGCTCAGAACAATCCCCGATGAGCCGGGCGTACCTGGCTATGTGAGGTGGAGAGTTCAAGAAACCAACTCACTATTTGACCAGACCAACTCGGGAGGAGGGGCCCACCTTTTTTTTTCTTTCCAAATTTCCTTGTAAGTTCCGGAAATTTTGTACACAAGTAGTTGCATACCTTTTTTTACAAATTTTTATCTTTCCACATAGTCTCCATCCTTTTCTACGGCTTTCCTCCACCTCTAAACAAGGGCCTTTATTCCTTGCTGATAAAAGTCCGCTGGGTTCTGCTGGAGCCACTTCTTAACCTCCTCAACAACCTCATCGTCACTGAAACTTTCTTCCACGAATAGCATCCTTCATTGGCCCAAACAAATGGAAGTCTGAAGGTGCCAGATCCGGGCTGTATGGAGGGTCGGGTAACACAGTCAAGCGCATTTTTGTGAGGGCCTCTCTTGTTTGCAAACTGTTGTGTTGTCTTGCGTTATCGTGCAAAAGAAGGACGTCTTACAGTTTTCTCTCCAGTCGAACTCGCTTTATACGTCTCTGGAGTCTCTGTAGGGTAGCAATATATGCCTCTGAGTTGATTGTTTGTCCTTTCTTCATAATGTCCACCAGAATCACCCCTTTCATGTCCCAGAAGATGGTGGCCATAACCTTTCCTGCAGAGGGAGCCATTTTGAACTTTTTCGTGGGGAGTCTGCGTGATGCCACTCCATGGATTGGCGTTTTGTTTCAGGTTCAAAGTAGTGTACCCAAGTCTCATCACCAGTCACAATTCGTGAAAGGAAGTCATCACCTTCTGTCTCGTATCGAACCAACGACTCAGAAACAATTTCTTTTCTTTGGGCTTTGTGACCTTCAGTCAGTTCGCGAGGAACAAACCGTGAACACACTTTTGAGTATTCCAGTTGCTGAATTATTGTATTCACACTTCCTTCACTAATTCCTAGTTGCAGTGATAGCTCCTTGTATATGACGCGCCGATTTGATCGAATGATGCTGTTAGCACGTTGCACAGTATGAGATGTTACAGCCGATGCCGGGCGACCGCTGCGTGGCTCATCATCGCGGCTGGCTCTCCCTCTCTCCGATGATGTCACACGTTTAGACCAGCGTCCAACTGTGCTTCGATCAACAACAGTATCTCCGTAAACGTTTTGTAGACGTTTGTGAATATTTCCAACTGTTTCCTACTCTGCGGTTAAGAACTCGATAACAGCTCTCTGTTTACGACGCACATGACTGTCATACGCCATTTTCGAAACTGCGTTAACCATCGGTTTTATACAAGGGCGTTTAAAAGCGGTTTCATACAAGAGCGTTTAAAAACGGTTTTATACAAGGAGGGGAGGTTCAAACTGGAAAAATCCGGATATGTGAAGCGCAGAAAGTTCAAACTTACGGCCCAAAAGACATTTCAGCCCCATGACCTATTATTTACCTAAGAAAAAAGGGTCGGGGCAAAATATATTGAGTGGCCCCTCGTGTATATATATATATATGTATAACATATATATATATATATATAATTATATATATATATATACACCGGCTGTCCGAGAATTATCTGTACAATTTTTGGCTGTTATTAAAAGTCAACCATGAAGTGTAGAAATTCCAGTGTTGTCCCATTTTACAGAGAATCTCATTAAGTTTTTTCTGATACCACGTTTTGACAAGTTTTTTAGAAATGTACGCGGGTAACAGACATTGATGATTTAAAAGCAAGAATCACAGCTGCTATTGAGCGAATTGTGGATATGCTGCAGCGTACATGGCAACATTTGGAGTATCGATTGGATGTTTTGCGAATCACTAATGGTGCACATATCGAATGTTTGTAACAACGTTACTTTAATAAAAGAAACTTTTGAAAATACAGATTCTAAATAATCTTGTTTAAGAATTTTACGTGTGTTATCAAGAATTTTATTAAAAGATGAAATTGTACAGATAATGTTCGAACACACTGGAATTTCTAAAAAACTTGTCAAAACTTGGTATCAGAAAAAACTTAATGAGATTCTCTGTAAAATGGGACAAAACTGGAATTTCTACACTTCATGGTTGACTTTTAATAACAGCCAAAAATTGTACAGATAATTCTCGGACACCTGGTGTATATATAGTATATAATTTAGGGTAGTCCTTATTTGGGGGTAAAATTTTTTTATAGAATTTCCCTGCTCCCAACCCTGAAGATTGTGCTGTTTGGTGTGGAAACTTTTATAAAGTTTCATTAGAATCCATTGATATTTGGGTGTGGCACGAGTGACGAAATTTTGCCTTATTTAGCCATATTTGTATATTATGGTACTGTGGAAGAACTAAGATATGCAATACGAATGTTCTTTAAAATCTTTTGAAATTTTAGTATTTTAGTCTCATTGACCCTGTGGAAGTAATCATAAAGGTTTGTAAAAATGAATTAATATTATCAATTAGTATTAGTAAATTGCATGACTACTGATGTAGTCATTGGCCGCTGAAGGGGGTGGGTTTTGGCCTATAAGTGAGGTTTTTCCTTATTGTCAATTTATTTAATTTCTTTCATCGAAATTCTTAACACTATCATTTTCTTGGATATACACATTTTAGAAGAAGGCACTACATTATCAAAAAAGAAATATGGGTTAGTGGGGTCTGTCTCCCCTCTTCATTTGGTAATTATCGTCTCCACCAGTATTTGTACTCCAAGCTTCAAAAAATGGTTGAACAAGCAAATACTAATTTTGTCAAATACTTTTTTTCTTTTCACATCACTTTTGATAAACTTCAAACAAATATACAAATTCTGCATTCTACAGGGTGTCCCGTAAGTCTGGACCCATAGGGATTTATAATATTTTTTTTTATTATGTTGCAGGTAAACCATGTCACTGACTAGAGAGGAGAGAGTTCAAGTTTGTGGGGCCACTTGAAAGCCAAAGTGTACGAGGTCAAAATTCAGAACGTTTTCCACCTTAAAGCACGCATTGTGGAGGCGTGTCAAGAAATTTCTGCGACTGTGATTCAGAAAGTGCTGTCGCAGTGGAGATTGCGTCTTGAACTATGTGTGCGACACAACGGCGGACACTTTGAACAGATTATGTAATAAATTTTTGGACTATTTTGTAATTTTATTAATTTTGCCCTATGGGTCCAGACTTACGGGACACCCTGTATATTAAAGAAATGGAAACAAATAAAAATTGAAGCCAGCCACGTCATTCTCAATTTCGTACATATTATTTTTCATGGTGTCTTTGGAAAAATTCTTTACATGCATTCATTTTCACATTTATCGCATCGAATACAACAATTCTTTTTACAGACAGGACAGCTCGCTGGGTAATGATCGCGATTGTCTGTTCTAACATCCATAGGGACTGGCCTTGAAGGACCGGGCCTACAATCGATCATTGGCCTTGGCCTTGACTGCTTCAGCAATACTGTTACTAAAGTTCTTCGAAAGTATTTTTGTTTTGTCTGACTATTGGAGCACACCTGATAGTTTCCAACTAAAAACAACTGCAACATTCAAAGCATTGACAAGCAGTGGCCAATACCATTTTTTACCTTGAATTCTTGGCCTATAGTCTGCCGGAGCTCTATCCATGAGATCTACCCCACCAATTCCGTTATAAGATTTAAGACTAAAGTAGTGTATGGCAGTCCATTTCTAAAACATGAAGAACGACCTTTGCATCCTCTAGTGCAGCGGCATTTATTAAATTGGATACAACTTTTACCAACTGGTGGCTTGCTGAGCCATACTGGCCTCCATCCATCATCTTCCTTTATCTAACCCCATTCCGCTGGAACTACTGGTACAAGTTCACGTTCAGTGGCTTGACTCCATACATGACCTCCCTGCTACGCTGCTCTCATTGCGTGGTGTTTTAAGACGTCTTGGGTGGGTGGGATGAAACCATACGATCGCTGCTTCCTGGCGAACAAGTCCAGTCGGGCGTCGTCTATACTCAGTAGCCCTGTCATACATAACTGCCACAAACATTTCGAGAGCCTCTAAGGACCTGCCATCTACCGCGTCTGGCTTTTGACTCAGCTCTTAAATACCCGTGTAACTTCAGGATACACCATCCAGGTCTACCATGCCGACTTCTTGCCATAGCCACAAAATATGAGCACACATCGCACCCAGTGAAGGCATGAAAGAAGGGGAGTGCTGCGACTTTCTCTTGGCCACTCGCTGCAACAATATCATGCACTGGAACCCAAGTGATGTCCTTGCCTCTGTTGAATGTCACCCATAGCTTCTGTACTCTCAGATCAGAGAGTTGCTGCATCACATGCACGGCTATTAGTACGATGTCAGTATCATTGGCAATGACTAGCACATGAGTTTTATCACAAATTACTGCATCCTTGACATGTACGAATATTCGTGTATCTGCCTCCTCGTGCATACAGGGTGATAACACTGGTAAGTGATATTCTTTGTTAGAAATCACAGGAGTGTCATGTGTCACATTGATGATGTGTTCACTAGTGATTTCTGGCCTCCAGGGTGCAGTTTGACGTTGCCCAACTTTTTTTCAGAAATCTTATGTCATAAAGGGTGCTAGGAATATTCGGTCTTGGAAAATTCGGTCTCAGAAAATTCGGCCAGAAAATTGAAGTAAATCTATGAGTTCAGATAGCAAAAAATATTTAAATCCCATTTGCCAGCTATAATGAAAACATAAACGAGAATTTGAAAAGATTTATTAAAGGAATTGTTTTGTTGTTTAAAACTTAAAACTAAAACAGATACCCTAAATAATAAGTAAAACATAAAAGAAGATTCGGTCTTGGAAGATTCGGTCTTGAGACTCGAAAAGAAAAGTTAAAATGAAATTAAGCTTATGAGCAACAGATTTTAAGAAGGCAATTTTATCACTTTCAACATACTTTTGCGCGAGTATTTCGATGCGCGAGTCGAGTGTTTCATATTTTTTCTTTTTACTTGGCTTCTCTCCTCGTTGCAAATGTGAAATTTTAGTCTGCTTGTAACTGATGATTTCAATGCGGAATGAAATGCTTCAACGGCATTATTAGTTCGGGGCAATTTTTTTGACCTAACCTAACCTAACCTAACCGAAATTTCTAAGACCTTACCTAACCTAACCTAACTTAACCGAAATTTCCAAGACCTAACCTAACCTAACCGAAATTTCCAAGACCGAATTTTCTGAGACCGAATTTTCAACTAAAAAACAATTGATACAAGAATCTAGAACTTCTTTTTTGGGTCGAAAATGCTTAAATATATCATATTTTATTGTTTACTGCCAAAAAATATCAAATAAACTTTAAAAATTACCTAAAATTGAAAATTTCCAAAACTCCCAAAATTTTCAAAACTTTCGAAGGAAAGTTTCCAAAATTTTCGAAAAGTTTCATTCCTTTGCAACGCCAGTCATCGTACTAACGACATTTCCCTACGTAGTTCATCATCACTGGAAGTAATAATGCTGTGTTATCATATTCCAATAAACAGTCAAATTCATAATTATTTCCTTGTTTTTGTCGTTAGTCTGTACTGTTGACAATCATTCTTGACTTTAAAGGTTTGGTTGCATGACTGATCAGGAGAAAGATGTACCATAAGTTTGTGCTTCGCCAAAATATATATAATATAAAGAACGACGCTTGTGTAGAAGAGCGTCCGCACAAGATGGGGAGAGAGAACAAGCAAATGAAAAGTGAGGCACCTCCCAGGAATCGAACCCGAATATATACTCGTGTGTGTATATATATATATATATATATATATATATATATATATTAGTGACAGTTGCCCCAACTTTGTCCTACAATGCTGTTCAAAATTTTGGTGTTGCATATTGACATAAAAAATACCCACGTGCAATTTTTTGAAGATTCATGCATATTCGAGTGAGCACCAGCAATTTGAAAAATAGCGATTTTGCTTATACGGCATACGCGCCTATATATGAGAATACACAACCATCATAAGGGATATTAACACAAATCATTTGCATGTCTTAATTAAAAGCTGTTATCACTAACACAAAAAAGTTAATCATTCTTATTCTCTCATGGTACATTAAGGGGTTTTATCATATATTCACAAGGTATTATTTCTCTAGAGCAAGAAACCATGATTTCTGTTCGGAAACAGATGATCGTTTGCGCTGATTAGGAACGCGGAGTCTGTCATTTTCAATTACTTGAAGGACTTTTTGAAAGCGCTCCTCATCCCTGGCAACATTAAGAAAGTTATGGCAAAGTTTTACACCACGCTCTGCAGCCTCATTGACGACCTGAAGCTTGTCCACAACCCGTTTCATGTTCAGGTAGTCGTCATGATCCGCCCATTCACTGGCTGGACTGTGGAGAAACTGATAGGGCATGCCTAAAATGGTGAAGAACCAGCTTGAGTCAGGCCCAATTAGGTCCACCAGGGCAGTGCCACTTTCTGGGACAGGGGGAAGATATGGCTTTCCATAGCCCCCATGATTGAGCCCCACTCTCTTAGTAACTTCAGTGCCTTCATGGCAAAGAAGGGCCTTCCTCATCTCCTCTTTTGTCCTTTCTTGTACTTGGGACGAGAACAAAGCCAGTGGGGCCAACTCCTCAGTTAGGTACCAAGTGTGTCTACCGAGTGCTACACGTGTTTTGTCAACTATTGTGGCGCCATATGGGGCAAATTCAGCCAAGGTTTCGACCAAATTCAAGTCATTCAGTGGCGCACTTGCTGGAACGGGGCAAACAATCCACCATGGGACATAAACAGCGACTGTGAACACAGCAAACCGTTCTAACTTGCTGATTTGACTTTTAGTCACAACCTCGGCTTTGGGAAACTGCTCTTTGATCTGGCCTGACAAAAGAACAATCTTGAGGGTATAGAGCAGTTTAGCTATCCACCTTGCTTTGTGAAGTGCGCCGGGGTAGACCATTGTGAAGTTCACTGGCTCGGATCCTTTAGTTACAAGCAGCAGACAAAGCTCTACCAGCTCCTTGTAGTCGCCACGTGTAAATGGTTGGGCTAGAGATTCACGGAAGAAGTCAGCCATCTCCTGCTGGCACTCCTCAAACACTCCAGGCATTGCGGGGTAGTAGTATTTCTTTTTTTCATTGTACGCCAGTTGAGAGAAATGGTTCTTGAACCTAGAAATGCAATTATTGGGATTATTGTATTTCGTACTAATCTATAATATTGTTTTAGGGGTATTAAGATTGATATGATCGATCATTTGCTTGGTGTTAGTATATCTTATAAGTCTAATAAGAGAAATTCCACTAAATTTGTTCATTAGATAATAATATTCCTTGTTATTTTGTAAAGCTTATGACTCACCTCTGGAAAACCATTATGTTTGGACTTGAAGAGCCCTCCACTTTCAAGCAATCCCAGCAAACACCTAGGATGACTTCGCCCACATGCCTGCGACAGGCGCACCAGAATATGGCATGCTCTAATTCCTTTTGGAGGGAGACGCAAGCAGCTGTTTTTTGTCCTGAAAAAAAATGTAATTGTAGTTTAAGGCCACCATTTCAGGCACGTGCTTTTTGCAGATTTCTGTTAAATCATTCACTGTATTTTGGTATTAATGTCGTGATAAATTCACGCTGATGTTTGAAATAGGTTTACCTGTATTTGATGAAGTTGTGTCGAAAACCATACCAACGACATTCTGTTCACACTCCCAATCGACCAGAAGTTGTTTGGTTGCTGTTGATATCAAGTCTCCTTGAACCAGGCCAGCTTTTTGAGTCAAATGCGGAAGAGGTGGGACTCCAAGAAGCTTTGTGCCATTGACACCAGACACAAGAATGGGCAGGCGGTCATCAGTGCCTTTGGAATCCAGCATGTCCATAAGTTTACCATCCCAGTGCACCAGTACTTTGTCTGATGGTTGCCATTCATCCATGATTTTTAAACTTATTTCTGACACGATGGAAGCTCGGTATCGGTGGGCCGTCCTTGCATTTAGACTCAGCTTTGATGTATCTCCACCACATGCAGATACAAGGGAGTACACAATTGCACTCAGCTGGGTCGGCGAGATGTTGTTTCGAACACTGCATGAAACAAGTTCTGCCGACTTCAGAATATCATGGGGCACGAAAATTGAAACTCCCTCTTTCACTGTTCTCCGATGTTTTCTCTTTGGTTCAGCAGTGCTGGCTTCATCAATGTCATCGTCCTCATCAGAGCTAATAGGTGAATCAATATCAGCCTGTACATTCTCAGCATGATCACATTGCTCTCTCTCTCTTGTCGCTTCTCTTCTCGCATCTGCCTTTTCTGTCGCTTCTGAACCTTTTCTGTGAGTACTTTGTTTACCCCAGAGTAGGTAGCTACTCTGTCACTTAGCATGCTTTTCATAAAGAGTATGTCAGTATCGATGGCATCTTGTTCGGCCTGAGTTTTCCCCTTTTTCGCAGCCGCCATGTCTTTCAACACTGTGTTCTTATAAAATTTCATCGTCAGGCTCAATTCTGATTTAAACTTCATAATTCCAGGATCATCAGCCCGTCTTCTATCCTCATTCTTTTTCATAAGCATCATGTAGTCTTTGTCATAGTAAGTTTTAATCACTCAGCCAATATTGTTCCTGCCTGTAATGGTCGGGACATTCGCCTTCTGGTAATGCAAAAGCACATTGTCAATGGTGGCAGATAAAGCCTGGTCCCAATGCATATCCCGAAGGTTTGCTAACAGACATAGTAAGACCTGCCTATTAGTTGGCAGTTTGCAGCCCTTTATTTCCTTTTCTTCTTCTCGGGGTACGGTGCCCAATAACATTCTGACATACTCATCATCTTGCCGTGTATCCATGATTAAATTCTCTATTCACAACATCAAATCACTGTCAAGGGAAAAGAAAAGAGCATCATTAAAATTAAATGCAATAAAATAATACGTGGAAAATTTGTGGGTCAGCGTTCCAGACCCGGAAATGAAAATCTGATAAAATGTGCTATTTTCACACTTATTTATGAAGTTCATAAGCTGAAATAGCAATACTTGCTGGTACGACGGTGCTAGCTCAAACATGCACCGATCTCCAAGAAAATTTACAGGGGTGTTTCCTAGATAAATACACAACACTAAAACTTTGAACAGCATTGTAGGACCATTTTTTTATTTGTGGAGGGCAACGGTCACACCCTAATATATATATATATATAACGTAAAGAACGACGCTTGTATAGGAGATATTCCGCGCAAGACGAGAGAGAGAAACGAAACAAATGAAAAATGAGGTAACCACCGGGAATCGAACCCGGGATCTTCCGATTGCCGGTCAGATGCGATAACCATTACACCATGGGCCTCACTCTTCCAAATGCCGTAATTCTTCTACATACTCGCAGAAACCAATGCCCCAAGGGGGCACCTCCCGCATGCCGTAACATTATATACATTTAACTGCAAACACGCAGTATAATTAACGTAAAGAACGACGCTTGTATAGGAGATATTCCGCGCAAGACGAGAAGAGAGAACGAAACAAATGAAAAAATGAGGTACCACCCGGGAATCGAACCCGGGATCTTCCGATTGCCGGTCAGATGCGATAACCATTACACCATGGGCCTCACTCTTCCAAATGCCGTAATTCTTCTACATACTCGCAGAAACCAATGCCCCAAGGGGGCACCTCCCGCATGCCGTAACATTATATACATTTAACTGCAAACACGCAGTATAATTAACGTAAAGAACGACGCTTGTATAGGAGATATTCCGCGCAAGACGAGAGAGAGAGAACGAAACAAATGAAAAAATGAGGTAACCACCCGGGAATCGAACCCGGGATCTTCCGATTGCCGGTCAGATGCGATAACCATTACACCATGGGCCTCACTCTTCCAAATGCCGTAATTCTTCTGACCAGCAATCGGAAGATCCCGGTTCGATTCCCGGGTGGTTACCTCATTTTTTCATTTGTTTCGTTCTCTCTCTCTCGTCTTGCGCGGAATATCTCCTATACAAGCGTCGTTCTTTACGTTAATTATACTGCGTGTTTGCAGTTAAATGTGTATATATATATATATATATATATTAATATATATATATACCACGTCTCTTAATACATGAAGCAAACTAAATATAGTGTTTAAATATAATACAGACATTAAGATTTCCCTAATTAAAATAACTCCAAATATGAGTCAATGAAGTGAGTGAGTGAACTGAAGTGAGTGAAATGAGTGCGGAGGCTGTTATCTCGTTTATAGTGAACAAATGGGCAAAAGTTTATTCCGAAGCCGAGAGTCGAGCAAGGCAAGTTTTGTGTGCGAGGAAGTAACAGACCAACGCACTTTTCTTACGAATGGATAATGAAAACCCCGTTTCTAATTGGAACTTTGACAGAAAATTAGGACGTTTATAAATCATATAAGAAGTTAAGTAATTTTGTATTAAAAACTATCATATAATTTTAAATTTTAGTTCTTTATTGCTAAAGTAGATTTATAATCTCATTACATTTTGCAGATATAAATACGATAACTGTGATGGAAATCAATATTTTGTGGTATTATTTTCACACATGAATTTCATTAGACTTATATATATATATATATATATATATATATATATATATATATATGAATAAAACCACGAAGGAAAGGAAACACAAAATGGTGCTCAAGCGCTTTCGTCTAATGACATCCTGAGGATGTCATTAGACGAAAGCGCTTGAGCACCATTTTGTGTTTCCTTTCCTTCGTGGTTTTATTCATCATAAATATTTTTCACGTGTTACTTTCGTGAAATAATTTTCATATATATATATATATATATATATATATATATATATATATATATACACAAAATATTTTCAGATGGAGTGAGAAATCTTTTAAGTGCACATCAATGATCAAATATTTATTTTTAGTAGCTTGATAAAAATATTATGAATATGTAGTCACTTATCGTGCGTGAAATGTAATCTTGGGCTTCAGTGTGTGTGTGTGTGTGTGCGATGTAAGTGGACTGTGATCGCACGAGATGTTTACACAGAAACATGTGTTATTTTTTGCAAACAAAGCAAGCAGAGAAACTACTTTTGGGAGAGAGAGAGAGAGAGAGAGAGAGAGAGAGAGAGAGAGAGAGAGAGAGAGAGGCGAATCGCAGATGAATAAACAAAATACAAAAATAGAATTTCAAATCGCACCACATAATGAAATCCAATACGCGATAAGACATTTTTAACAGGATTTATCGGTGCAGTTTCGCCCTTACAGACAATTCTAAACTCGCGTACAAATACTACAAATTAATACAGTGATAAATAAGTTCGAAGGATGCTGTTTAGATGCTCTCTCTCTCTCTCTCTCTCTCTCTCTCTCTCTCTCTCTCTCTGGCCATGTGAAGTAGAATATATGAAGACATTTAATTGCTACCTAACTTTCAAATAATTTCAGAAACTAAAATCGTTACTTTTTGCACCTGTAAAGTTTTAAATTGAAATAATTCTCAACTTCATCAGGGGCGTGGCAAAAGCCCCCCCCCCCCCCAAGACACGCCCATTTTTTTTCTCGAGTGATTAGAGAAAAAGTCGGCTATACAGTTGCACACAAAAGTTGGGGCACCCTCGCTAAATTTTTGGAATGTTGGAATTGTGATGCATCTGAGAAATATAACTGCTCAGACATAAGTATTTATTAAAAAATATAATGAATAAAGCAACACAATTCAACGATTTTCAAGAATTTAGTACAGGGGTGTCCAAAACTTTTATATGTGTACAATATAAATGAGAAGTATGGATTTTTTCACGCATTCATAGTGTATCATTGCACGTTATCCAAATGCGTGGGAACTACTGAATAACGCATTAATAGCCTCGTGTTCGCGTATTTAAAAAAAAAAGGAAGATACGGAAGTGTTCCTTTCTGTGCCTGAATAGTGAGTGTATTACGCGTCAAACTAAAGTGGATTCGAGTAAATAGAGTGAGCACGCAGTTTACAGAGATTATTCAAGGGAATAAACAGATTATAGGTGTTTAACTGACACCTCCACTCTGACTCTTATTTACTGATAATTTTCATCTCGCACACTTATTTCATGGTAACAAAGTGCATGACACGATCTTCTCCTAATTTATTTCATACTAAAAAAGGGACACACACACACACACACACACACACACACACACACACACACACTCCAGCAATAACTGCATGAACCAAAGAGTCAGGGTTGGAGGATTGAGAAGGGAGTCAAACACGCGTGTGAAACTTTTTGCAGATTCTTCGTTCATTTGTTAGAGCAAAATGTTCTACCGTTGTTTGGACAATCTTATAAAAAGGTTTTTCTCAGCATCCTATATGCATTTATGTATGTATTGTTGACTATGTAACACGCACACGCACACACATACAGAATATATATACTGTATACACGTATATTCAGTGTGTGTGTGTGTGTGTGTGTGTGTATATATATATATATATATATATATATATTTTTTTTTTTGTGAACCTTGTTGTTCCCAGTTTATATTTCATCCCACGCAGGTCAAAATTAAATAATTAAATTGAAGCCCCATCTTTTGCTCCTGCCTTGTACAAGAGAGAATTACTTTTTTGAACTCCATATTTGACATATCTCCAGCCATACCTGGCTCATATACATAGCATCTTCCTGAGCCACTCAGTGTGGTATTTCTGAAATGTGAAATTCAGCAAATGAATATTCATTTCATTGATGTTTTATTCATTTCCAGCATTTGAAAGCGATTTCGGTAAATTCTTTACTCAACTTATAACTTATGATTGTCATTGTAAGCCATTTTTAGTCCAGTTTTGTAGCTTTCATATTTTCGGAAATAATTATTAATTATTATTGTTAAATATTTATAATTGCAGACTAAAACCGTGTTTAGCTAGCGTCTGTATCTCAGAGGGTAACACCATTTTCCTATTAGCGAACTGAAGACACTGAAAGTCAGATTTTTCTTGTCTTGCCCCTAGTTTTGGTTTCTGGCAAGTCCTTCATTTTCTGTTTTCCTTGTCAGTTTTTGAAGTTACTGGTTTATTCTGAGATTCGGTGCCTATCCTTCGATTATTTTCCATGTGTAAATGATGTTATATTTCTCTTCTCTCCAGAGAATATAGATCTATTTTCCATAGCCTTTCCCAAAAGCCTAATCCTTCGAGTTCATTTATTTTTAGTGACGTTTCCTTGTATTTCTAGCTGGTTAATTTTCTTTTTTTATGTGGGCGTCAGAACGGAATAGCAATCAACTGTTGGTATAATTAATATTTTCAGTAAAGGGATCATTACACTTCTTTTTCCTTTGAATGTTCTCAATACGAGTATGGGTCCAATTATTCTCTTACTGTTATCTTGTTTTGCACATCGAACTCACGTCGTCAGGCATGATTATTCCTAAGTAGTTTTCCTTTGGTTTATACAGTATATGTCCCATGATCATAAATTCCATGTTACAAATGAGTTCGTTCATAACGAATATGTAGTCACATCGTATAGCTCTAATTAAAAATTACGTCATCTCTGAGCGCTTGCCGATTCTCTGTATCATGTGGGTAGTATATACTTCATGTGTTTACCACATATTACATTATTCCTCCCCATCGCCTTTTTAACTCTTATCATACCACCCCTGATGTAACAGTCCTAAGAAGGCATAATTTGTATCAGTGGCGGCTCGTGACTTTCAGTTATGGGGGTGCTGCCTCAGAAATTGCGAACAATTGTGCCGATTATATATATATGTGAGAGAGAGAGAGAAAGTCGAATAGATAAATAGCTAACTACTCACTACTCAGTCATAAAAATAAGTAAAATAGTATCATAAAATCAATTATAGGGTACTTACGCTTAACGGGTAATTTCGACTTTGCCAAAAAATTTATTTATAAACAAATTCCATTCTTCTGTTTTTATTCTGAGCGAAAAAATATTCTAAGAAATGAAAGCTATATATACGACAAAAAATAAATGATAACGAATCATTGATAAATGCAATTCGGAAATTAAATTTCGAATTAGCAAACGATACAGCAACACAACTACCACGTCAAACAAACAAATCGGCACTGCTCTGTCCACAGTGCTTTGGATCCTCTTAAACCCGCGATTCTGACTCGCTCTTCGTACGTCCGCCACCGAGGTTTCAAGCGTTTCGAACAAAATCTGGAACTGTTAAGTACGCAGTTCCACGGGAAGGCTGAAGCTACTTTCGTGATTCATTCGTTCGGCATTGAAATAGTGTAAGGAAAAAAGGATATAATCTGATTTAAAAATTCAAAGTTGATTGAAAAAAACAATCAGAGAGGCTATTTTAAATATTTAAATATAAAGATCATAAGATCATGGGGGTGCTGCAGTTCCGCAGTGCCTACCGACGAGCCGCCCCTGATTTCTATAATGTTTATGCCACTGCCGGTGACGCTTGTCAGTTTCGTGCTCCTTCTTATCAAAATGAACAGTATTTAAAGTCTGTTAACCATTGTGCTATTGCTCCAACAAAACTGTAAACGTGCCAAGATTACACAGTTACAATCTCATCAGATAATTTACATTACTTAACGAATAATATTACATAAAAAATATCTTAAAATTTTTTGGCGACAAGCTGTACCCGTGACCCTGAAATAACAAACATATGAACGAATAAACGGGTAATCTTCTAGACATACGAACATTAAGACATACGCATTAAGGCTTCCAAACATATCAACAAATATCTAAATTTCAAGTGAATAAACCTTACAAAAATGGCAAAAAGAGGAAACAAAAATCAACACCAACAATAAAAACAACAGCAGGCATCCTCCACATCAAGCGATGCTTCCCCCGCCTCCGGAGAGATCTCCCTCCGTCAACGGATCGAGGAATACAGTGTGAATAAAAGGCGGGAATGTCAGGCGTTTACCAGTGATAATAAACAATTGGCTTTATATATGGAATCGTACCTATCTTTTATCCTAAACTGCTTGGCAGAAAAGGATGAAAGAATAAACGCATTAGAAGAAGAAAACAAAGAACTAAAACAGTGTAAAATGCTCCGAATGAGAGAGTATCCACGAGAGTAGATCGACTACAAAACCAAGTAATAGGAAATGAAAGGTTAAACAGTGACCTCAAATAGGATCCTTACAAAAACCTATATGTTATCGGTGGACCTACTGTCCCTCAAGGCTTCCCGAGTGAAAACTCCACTGAAATTGTTAGAAACTCCATCAAAGAAAATCTCCGTATAAACATTTCTGAAAATGTCATTACGGAGGCACATGACGTCGCGAAAAATAATAATGACACTGATAGAAAAATCATAAAATTCAAATTGCGCGACCGACTGTGGAAATCGGAAATAAGAAGTGCAGTTATAAATATCAAACCTAATCTATATATTAGGTTTGGGAACACGACAGAAAGAAGAAAGAAGTAAATTCAAAATTTTTAATTTTCACTCCAAAGCTATAAACTTGGAAGGTGTTGCATCCAGCATGGAAGCAATAGATTGGAAAACTATCTTCAAGGCCAAGACAACGGAAGAGATGCTAATGACCTTAGAGGAGAAGAAGCTAGAAATTGTGGAAAAACATGTCCAAAAAATGCATCAAAGAGAAAAGAGAAGTAGGTTCGAGAGACAAAAGAGGCCAATGTTCCGAAAGAGAAAAAGAGTCAATGCAAAAGTAAGAAACTGCAAAGACAAAAACATTAGGAAAATATTAAATGATAAACTGCAGGATCCTTGCGTCATACAAGACCTAATTAAGAAGCATACGGAAAAAGAAGACGACGCTACAGAAGCGATAAAGGTTAACTCAAAGTACTTCTATAATTTTGCAAAAAGGAAGTTGAAAAAATCACACGACTATTGGACCTTTGAAAAATGTAGACAGTGCTTTATCTGATGATCTCACAAAAGTATCTGAAATATTAAGAGCTCAGTACGAATCATCTTTCAGAATCATCAAAAATGACAAGCTGATATTTGATAGAAACGCGTTCTTTGAAGAAGAACTACAAGGGGAAAGTATAACGGACTTCAACTTTACAACAGATGATATTACACAAGCTATAGCGAAACTAAAAGCACATTCGGCAGTAGGACCGGACAAATGGAATGCCACACTGATCAAAAACTGCAAGAATGCAATCGCTGAGCCCCTATATTGGCTATGGAGACAATAACTAGACACGGGAGAAATACGGCCATCCTGAAGAGGGGTCTAGGAAAGTTAATCGCCCACAATTCACCGCTCACAATTCACTGCCCACAATTCATCGTTCATACATTTCACCGCAACACAATTCATCGTACATACAATTCACCGAACATACACATATACATTTTATATATATACACTGTTCAGTGGCGACTCGTGGTATAAATGTATGGGGGTGCGATTTCATAAATTTATAATTTTTAGAATTGTAGTACATAAACAATCACATGGTGCTTCCGTACGGTACTTATATGTCAAAAGAAGCCATAAATTTGTATTAAAAAATATTTTAATAAAATATAAAATAATTGTTGAATAAATTTGACTATAATAAATTTGACTATAATAATGTACCACTGTACGACAACACGGACTCACAATAGGCTAGTGCGAATCCAACTGCCGCTCACAAGAGTACTATACTTGTATTAACATATGCGGCTATGCCAGACGTACAATTCTAGTTAATTACAAATAAGTAATTTTTAATAAAATACATATAAATGGCTTATATCATTATTACTGAAGTAACTATTAGTAAAATAAAGTTATTATAAAAAAATTCGCGATTGTACTTATATTTTCATTACAACAGTAAAATATAATTTATATTTACTTGAGCGAAAAATCTATCGCTCCATTCGGCTGCAATATTATTTTGTATTCAAACAGCGGTACGCTATTTGAAGCTATGCTATAAGTTTAGAATATTATGTACTGTATGAAGGCTTACTCAAAATGCCTCATGAATCATGATATGCCACATGAATTTTTAAAATATATTTCAAGAATATTTATTTTATATCTTAAAAATTAATATATTTTTATCTGTTAAATTAATATTTATCGTTTCAAGCAAGGGGGAGCGACCGCTCCATCGCTCCTATACGCCAGTCGCCACTGACACTGTTTATTATGTATTTTTGCTCTCGTCATTTTCGTTTAAACTAACGAAAATATCACAACTTATCTAACCAATCATCAAGGGCGTTCAGTTGACCTAACCGGGCATTTTCCGTTTTATTTTGTTTTTCCGCTTAAAACGGAAAATGTGTTTTTCGTAGGTAATCCCGATAATACTGGATGAAGACAAAGCATTGGATGTTTTTATCAATTTCGGCGTTATTCTCTCATCCTTAACTTGCCCGAAATGTGATAGTGAGTGCCTAATACGAAAAGATCAGAAGATATTTAAGTGAAATAACCAATATTAACCTGTTAGGTTAATTGAATGCCCGGTTAGGTCAACTGTACGCCCTTGATGATTGGTTAGGTTAAGTTGTGATATTTTCGTTAGTTTAAACGAAAATGACGAGAGCAAAAATACATAAACAGTTTGGTAGTCCCGATAATACGTAGGCGATGAATTATCCTGAGCGACAATTTGTGGGCGATGAATTGTGGACGGTGAATTGTGGGCGATGATTTTTCCGGATACCCCTGAAGAGAACGAACATAGTTCCAATATATAAAGGAGATCGATCTGAGGCCAAAAACTATAGGCCAGTGTCGCTTACATCTCATCTCAATAAAATATTTGAAAGAATAGTTAGAAAAAATCTGACTTTTTGGAAACACAGAAAAAATTAAATTAAAATTAAGGCAGATCATTCCTATCACAACTAATGGAACACTATAACAACATTATTGATGCACTTGAAAGTAATGAAAACTATGATGTAATATATACAGACTTTGTCAAGACGTTCGGCAAGTGTGACCATGGAATCATAATACTGTACATAAACTGAATGTCAAGAAGATACTCTTCTTGGCCAGAATTAATCCTTAACAGTTCATTTTCAATGCCCAGTTTATTAAAGCTATTAAAGCTAAAACATTCTTTTGTAAATAATTCACTGATAAGAGAAATACACTTGGAGGCTGTCGTCTGCATCTCAGCATCCACCAGATTCCATTTTGGGGTTTTCTAGCCTCTAGTTCTGATTTATATACTAACTTGAGCAATAAGCTTTCCTGCACATATTTATACATCATCATTTATCTTTTCTTTTAGTCATTTATGTTTAATCAATTTCATTTAGCCACTTTAGCCATTCATTTAAGTTAATTTCCATGTAGTTTAATTATATATCTTTTTGGGTGCTCTTCCAATACGTGCTCTACCGTAAAATTTACATTCCAATATGTGCTAACTAACGAAAATATCACGACCTAACCTAACCAATCGTTAGGTCAATTGTACGCCCTTGACCATTGGTTAGGTTAGGTCGTGATATTTTCGTTAGTTAGCACATACTGGAATGTAAATTTTACGGTAGAGCACGTATTGGAAGAGCACCTCTTTTTGTTATACCCATTTAATTAGTAACATAGTTTTCATTATTAATATAATTTAAATTTTTTTTTATTCTTAATTTTCTTTATCCTAACCACTAAGTGTAACTTTTAAATTCCAATCCTAGATTCATTAAGATCCTGGTCTCTTTTTGAAATATTTGGCGCTGCGGACAGGATTGGAATATTTTTACTTGGTCGTTAGTTTGTCGATTGTTTAAGCTTACAAGTTAGGTTTTGTGTTTATATTTCTCTTGATTTTTCAGGAAGGTTGTCCTACCTTCCTGTGTGTGTGGACTACTTTCAGTCCGTTATTTTGTGCACAAGACAAGTCGGGTCAGTGCTGTACCTTATCACCATTGGGGTTCAAAGGTTCTTTCAGTGCCTTAGGAGTTTGACTGTGGCTGTCGAAGGGGAGCGAAGTCACAGGAAGCGAGTCATCAGTCCTCCCCTTCTAAGAAACTGGCTTTATAACCAGCTAAGCCCTTTTTGGTCCTTTTTTTTAAGGGGAAATTCAATTAGGGAGAGTGGTTATAATTTTGATTTTTTTTTTTCCGGGAGCGTAATTTAATAACAGAGGTGAGGTTAAACTTAGAATTTAGTCTGAGTAAAATTCTTCTTTGTAAATTTACATTGTATTGTAAGATCCTTTCTATTTAGAAATATGGCAACACCATCTTTAGTTGAACTTATGGAAATCGCTAAAACCATAGGGTTAGACGGTAGTGAAGTAAGTACTTTTATAAAAGAGCAACAAAATAAAGCTCGGGAGGAAAGGGAGAAAGAAAGAGTGGAAAGAGAGAAAGAAAGAGTAGAAAGAGAGAAAGAAAGAGAGCACGAACTTAAAGTTTTAGAACTGCACAATCAGTCAGCTAGTCAACAGTCTTCAGCTAATATAAATTCATGCACGAGAGAAATTAAATTCTAATTTTTTCAAGACGGTGAAGATTTAGGAATTTATTTAACCAGATTTGAACGAGTAGGTGAACTTAAAGGTTGGGATTTAGAATCCGAGGGTGCAGTTAGGTTAGCTTCACTTTTAAGAGGGAAAGCATTAGAAATTTACACTATGCTACATGATGAGATAACCGCGAAATATTTTGAACTTATGTTAGAGTTAATGAATTCGTATCATATGACGCCAGAATATTACAGGAAACAATTTGGAAGTACTATGTCCAAACCAGACTTACCAACAATATGGTTATCACCTCAAACGTTGCCTAAAATTTTGGGTGGATGGATGCAAAGTAGAAACATCTTTTGAGTCTCTTCTGGATTTTTTTTGTCATAGATCAGTTCCTCTCTACGTGCACTCCCGAAATGAGAGCTTGTGTTAAGGAAAATAGCATTACTAATTTAAAACGCACGATGGAAATTGCCGACAATTACGCTAGCTCCCACAACTTACATCCAAAAACTAAAAATCTTAAAACCATACGTAAACCTTTTTCTCAACCCACTAAAAATTCAAATACAGAAGCTTCTACTGAAAATAAACCCCCTTAAAGTGCTATAATTGCGGCGTTGAGGGTCATACTAAATACAAGTGTCCACAGAATCCTGCACTTTTTAAGAAAGTTGCAGATTTAGAAAAAAGAGAAAAGGTCATCTTTGTTTTTGACCTTAAAGTACCTAACGTAGGTTTAAAATTTGAGGAAGGATCAGTCAATGGGTGCAAAGTATCTCCTTTGGTTAGAGATACAGGATGTACTTGTCTTATAGTTTCGGATAGAGTATTACCACCTGTTCCAGATACTCATGATAAATGGACTACTGTTTACGACTACTTGGGTAGGGCTGATAGATTTCCGATAGCAAAATGTCACCTGTCGTGTACATACTTTGAAGGGTGGACTTATGCAGTCAGAGCCCATATTAAGTTTTGTTCTGTGCTAATAGGATAATCCATCCCTTCTGTTGATGTGGATGACATTGCTCAAGTGGTTCAAATTAGAAGTAAAATTAAATCCCCACTAAATCCCCCTCCTCTGTTTAAAACTACTTTTAACAATGAAGTTTAATTTGAGAAATTTAAAGAGGCCGTACAACAGTGTCCCACTTTAGTTAACGTCAAAAGGAGCGTCAATGACGGGAAAATTGAAAAGTCTCGAAGTAAGCATTCTTATAAATATGTAAGAGATTGTGATTTAATCTATAGAGAGTACATTAATAGTCCTAATTCCGAACTTGTAGGGAAAAGAGCTTTAGTTATACCTCTCAAATACCGTACCCTTGTCTTAAAAATAGCACATGATTCACCATTTGCTGGCCACTTTGGTTATACTAAAATTCAGATGAAAGTTTTAAGTTCTATTGGCCTGGAGCTCCTGGAGATATATTAAGATACTGCCACTCCTGTGATGTCTGTCAGAAAACATCAGCAAAGGGGCATGTAAAACCTGTACCTTTACAAAAAGTTCCAATCATTACAAGGAAGAAAATGAGTGAAAAATTAGACTGGAAGAATGAACACCAAGAGGCTTTCAACAAACTGAAGGACTGTCTCACGAAGGCTCAATCCTCAAGATACCTGATACAACAAAGATATTCGGATTACGTACGGATTCCTCAAATAAGGGAGTTGGCTGTGTTTTGCTACAATATGACAACGAAGGTAATGCAATGCCTGTAGCTTTTGCAAGTAGAAAAGGAAGAAAGGTACTCTGCTATAGAGAAGGAATGCCTTGCTATAGTGTGGGGAATTCAGAAATTCAAAGTCTATCTGGTAGGAAAAGAATTTCTCTTAGAAACTGACAGCAAACCCCTGTCATACTTACGAAATGTGAAGTCAACTAATGGCAGATTAATGAGATGGTCACTCATGCTGCAAACCTATCAATTTAGAATAATGCATGTAAAAGGACAGTTAAATCATTTTGCTGACATCTTGAGTAGATGTCCATCTTAAATGAGTCTGAAAATGTAATTAGTTACATTTTCTTTTAGTGGGGAGATGTCAAGAAGATACTCTTCTTGGCCAGAATTAATACTTAACAGTTCATTTTCAATGCCCAGTTTATTAAAACTATTAAAGCTAAAACATTCTTTTGTAAATAATTCACTGATAAGAGAAATACACTTGGAGGCTGTCTTCTGCATCTCAGCATCCACCAGATTCCATTTTCGGGTTTTCTAGCCTCTAGTTCTGATTTATATACTAACTTGAGTAATAAGCTTTCCTGCACATATTTATATATCATCATTTACCTTTACTTTTAGTCATTAATGTTTAGTCAATTTCATTTAGCCACTTTAGCCATTCATTTAAGTTAATTTTCGTGTAGTTTAATTATGTATATTTTTGTTATACCCATTTAATTAGTAACATAGTTTTCATTATAAATATAATTTAAATTTTTTTTTATTCTTAATTTTCTTTATCCTAACCACTAAGTGTAACTTTTTAATTCCAATCCTAGATTTATTAAGATCCTGGCCTCTTTTTGACACTGAAATATATGGGAATAACAGGAAAAGTAGGTGAGCTCAGTGAGCGGCGGCAAGTCGTTACAGTTCAAGGAATATTTTCATCAGTATCAGAAGGCCTCAGCTCAGTACCACAAGGAACAGTATTAACTCAATTACTCTTCATAATCATGCTAACTGATACAGATGAGGTCGTTACCAGGGACAGCACAGTAACATCTTTTGATGATGACACAAAGAATAGTAGAAAAATAAGAAACTCAGAGGATATAGGATCTCGACAAACAGACATGAACAGAATCTAAAAGTGGTCGGAAGACAACAATATGGAATTTAACACTGAGAAATTTCAACTGTTAAGGTACGGAAAAGGGAAGGACCTAAAATCCATGGAATACTATACCCCAAATGGACAGAAAAGTCAGAGAAATTCTGAAGCAAAAGATTTAGGAGTTGTAATGACTGATGATGCGAAATTTGAAACACAAAATAAAATAGCAGTAAACAGAGCAAAAAGAATAACTGGGCAGATACTGAGAACCTTTAAAAGAAGGGATAGGAATACCATAATTCCTCTATTGAAAACACTGATCATACCCAAGATGGAATACTGCTCGGTCCTAACATCCCTATATAAAAAAAGAGACATTAGACAGCTAGGAGGGATTCAGAGAAGCTTCACAGCCAAGATCAGTGGGTGCAAAGAACTAAATTATTGAGAAAGGTGATGTGAATTAAACCTATATGCACTGGAAAGAAGAAGAGAGAGAGATACACCATTATTTACACTTGGAAAATAATGGAGAAACTAGCCCCTAATCTTACTCTGAACTCTACAAACCCCCAAACAACAGTGGAAAGTAGAAAAGGAAGACTGTATCGTATTCCCAAATTAAAGGCTAGAGAGGGAACATCCTTAACCCTGAAAGAAAATAGTTTTGTTGTGAGAGAACGAAGGCTGTTTAACCAGCTGCTCAAAGAACTAAGGAACATGAGTAGTGTTGCGGTGGATATCTTCAAAAGAAGATTAGACGCCTGGCTCAGAACAATCCCAGTTGAGCCGGGCGTACCTGGGTATGTGAAGTAGAGAGTAAAAGAAACCAACTCTCTACTTCACCAGGCCAGCTCAAGAGCCATTCGTGAAATGAGGAATCATCGCACGGAATATATATATATATTGATTGATTGATGAATCACTGTGTAAATACAGAAAAGGAATTTTTTAAAAACTATTAAAACTTTAAAAAGAAAAAATAACTTATTCTTGTTATTTATGGGACGGTAAGTCCGGTAAGTCGCAAGAAGAACAAAGAGTGCTGATTTATGTTCAACATGACTTCGACAACTTTCGGCGCCATCTACAAATAGAATTGGTTTCGGCATAACCTGCGTGTTAAGTAAATCTATCACTACAGAACCTATCATTGTGCATAAATCATTATGCATTATATATATAAATAATAATAATTAAAGAAAAATTTCATAAGTCTATAAATAATTTCATAAATAATAATGACTGACGAAATATTCATAAAATTCAAATTGAGTGACCGACTTTGCAAATCGGAAATAAGAAATGCAGTTGTAAATATCAAACCTAATACATATATTAATAATAATAATACATATATTAATAATGAATCACTGTGTGAATACAGAAAAGAAATTTTTGATAAACTATTAAAACTTAAAAAAGAAAAATAATTTATTCCTTTTATATACGGGACGGTATAATATATGTCCGAAAGTCCTAGAAAGGACAAAGAGTATCGATTCATACTCAACATGACTTCGACAACTTTCGGCGACATCTACAAATCTATACCTTCAGCGTAATCTGTGTATTAAGTAAATCTATCATTACAGAACCTAGCATTATGTATCATTACTCTTATATATAATAATAATAATTAAAGAAAAATTTAACAAATTTATGCTGTCTTGAAATTTCATAATTTTATAATCGTTATAATCTTATAATTTTGTCATTCTCATAAGAGGTGTGTTCAAAAAGTTCCGGCCTGATCCCACAAAAACTTTCTGGTAACACTTACGATCTAATTGATGTTGTCCCCTTCATAGTAGTCTCCTTGTGCAGCTATACATCGCTCCCAACGGCGTTTCCACTTTTGAAAGCATTCGTGGTAGGCCGTATTCCTGACCGCCTTCAGTTCGTTTGTTGCATTTTGAATAATTTCTTCCACACTTTGAAATTTTTGACCTTTCAATGCAAATTTAAGTTTGGGGAAAAGAAAAAAGTCTGCCGGGGACAGATCTGAAGAATACGGGGCTGGGGAATGACTACGACGTTGTGTTTTGCCAGGTACTGCTGAATTGACAACGCTGTATGTGCGGGCGCATTGTCATGGTGCAACATCCACGTTCCTGCGTTCCAACTTTCAGGCCGCTTTCTCCTTACTGCGTCTCGCACGCGCCTCAGTATTTCCAAATAAAACTGTTGGTTAACTGTTTGACCTCAAGGGACGAATTCGTAATGAACAATTCCGTAGTAATCGAGAAAAACGACCAGCATTGCCTTCACATTCGATCGGACTTGCCGTGATTTTATCGGTCTCAGGGACGTCGCGTACTTCCATTGCGATGACTGCTGTTTTGTTTCAACGTCATGCCCTTACACCCATGTCTCGTCACCCGTAACGATATTTCTGAGAAAATTTTCATCAAGGAGCACGTTGAAGGAGGTCTTGAGACACAACAACACGTTGCTCTTTCTGCTCGGCAGTCAAGAGTCGTGGCACAAATTGGGCTAACACACGACGCATCCCCAAATTCTCTCTGAGTATCGTGTGGCATGATCCTATCGAAATGTCCATTTCATCTGCGACTTCCCTGACTGTCAGTCTACGGTTCCCTTGAATCATTTCACGAAAACAAGCAACATGTCATCAGTTCTTGAAGTGGAAGGTCGTCCCACCCTTGCATCGTCCTCCGTCGACGTTCGGCCTTCCTTAAAGCGCTTGTGCCACTCAAAAGTGGTTTTCCGACTTAAGGCGGCATTGCCAAATGTTGTGTTCAGCATAGCCTGGGTTTCAGAAGCAGTTTTGCCCAGCTTAACGCAAAATTTTATGCACACACGTTGTTCTTCAACAGTAGCCATTATTCAAATGCACAAAATGCAACAAAACACACAAAATTATTTCACAAAACAGTAAATATCGAGAGAACAAAATAGATATCAACAAGCGGTAACCGTCTTTGGACACAGACTGAGTCACATTACAACATGCATCACATGACGCGCATGCGTGTCATGTGATGCACACGCAGGATAACCAGTTCACATTCCGTATTCCTCGTATTCCTTCACAGTCTGTAATCGTTAATTTTAAGATTTTATAATAATATAATTTTTTATTTTTAGTTTAATTTTTAAAATTAAGTTTTTATAATTATAATTTTCTAACGTTCAACTCTACACGCTCACTGTGGATGCATATATAATATCACGTTCTTACATACGTTTTTGCTTCACTGCAACCATTTTTTTTGGCATATATTGTTGTATCTATGTATGCTGTATATATATATATATATATATATATATATATATATATATATATATGTGTGTGTGTGTGTGTGTGTGTGTGTGTGTGTGTGTTGTATATATTTTTTCTTAACTGTTATTATTCCTGTTACCGTATTACCCTAATCTTTACATCATGATCAACACTATAAATACGCTCAATAAAGTAAATTAAATTATTGAATCTGTAAACGTAGGCAACTCCAACTATATCTCAGTAGACAAGTTTTTAAACAAGAATGGCAACAATAGCAACCAGTCTTTTCTGAACTTAAATATTTGCAGTTTCCCAAACCACTTTGATGAATTGACAGCTAACCTAAAATTATTACAACAAATTCACGTGCATTATATTAAGTGAAACCTGGTTAAATGAAAATAATATCTTTTTTAACAATCCACGGTACACAAGCTACCATGTATTTAGGGAGGAGGATAGAGGAGAAGTTATAAGTATATTTCAGACTCAAACTACGAGAGTAAAAGTATCAAAGAATTAACAAACTTAAATAATACCTCAAAAACCTTTGTAATTGAAATGTTTATTCATAACACCCAATATTCAATTTTAGGCATTTACCGACCACCAACTGGTAACGTACCAACTTTTATTACAAATATCGATAGAATTCTAACCTCCAATTATATTGGTAACAATTGTGTAATTGCAGGAGATTTAAATATTGACCTCACGAAAGAACATTCAAATAATAACGCAAGCTTCCTTCACAACATCATGACTGAAAATGTTTTTAAATAGCTATTACAAAGCCAACTAGACTTCGCAATGACATTAGAAATTCGACTCTGCAAGATCAGATCTGGGTGCGGTCTCCGCTTGATCGCATCTCGGGTATAATTATATTAAGTACCATAGATCACTTGTCTTCATACACCATGCTAATCACTAATTTCTCAGCAAAGGAAACTAAAAGTTGAATAAAATCTTACAACAATAATAACAAATTAAAGTTCCTGAGAGAAATAACAATTTTTGACTGGACTAGAATAACCAAAAGTACCCATAACATTGGAACAAAATTTCAAGCATTCTCAAGCACATTAATGGATACATTAAACATAAACTTTCCTCTTAAATCAAAAGTAATATCTAAAACTAAATACAGCCAATGGATCACACCAACACTCATTGTGAGTATTAAACGCAAACATACGCTCTTTGAATTATGGAAAACTGATATTATTACCAGTAGTATTGCCGCAAAATTGTAGAGTGCAATTGCAATGGTGATTAAATGTTGCAAGATGCCAAACCCCCTTCCCCTTTTGTTACAAGGTGACACCCCCACCCCCACCCCCAGGGTTCCCCAAAGCTGGGGGAATCCACCTAACGTAAGAGAGAGAGGAGAGAGGAGAGACCCTCCTTCGCCTGGGACCGCCAGAAGCATAATAAAGCTCTTGGTCTTTGCACTTGGCTTAGAAGGTCTTAATCAGCTAATTGGCTTAGAAGGCTTAATCTGGCTTAGGCGTAAATGGCTTCTTTAGATGTATGTGTATATTATTAACTTTTGAGTTGCCAGATTGTGTAATTTATTTAATTAATGGAGATGTTCTTGACAGCATCAGATGGTTTAGAAATCCGCCAGTTTTCTTAAGCATCCAGTTGGTTTAAAAGGCGTAACCAGCAATTTGGTAGAGTGTATATATATATATATATATATTTATTGTACCAAACGTGCATCGTTTATATATATTCCCCTCACTCCAGTTATTCTTTAATATATATATATATACACTGTGTATATATATATATATATTATATATATAATATATATTATATATATATATATACATATTATATATATATATATATATATATACACCCAGGAAAGCATTTATTGGATAATAAAACACAAGTACATCATTCTGTTTATTTAGACGAATTATTGGAATTAATTTCATGAAATATATAGAAAATAAATATACAATCAAAATAGTTCAGAAGAATTCTATACACACTTTAAACGATATATTTAAATATATACATTCGTAAATAATAACATTAGTACAGGCGAAATCTATATACACATTTATATTAAATAATAACATTTTAACAAATATATAGAAAATAAATTTACATTCAAAAATTAATATATAAACATCAAAATAGTACAAGAGAAATCTACATACATATTAAATAATAAAATTTTAACAATATATAGAAAATAAATATACTGCAAAACAATATATATCAAAATACATACAGCTCACGTTCTACTGCGCTTAACTAAAATACTAAACTTGCATGTGATCGAGTCTACAGTTACATTGTTGCTTTGCACTATGCAATAAATACGATTTAACATTATTTTACCCCTCAAGTTATAGGGATCACTCTCTTTAAACACAGACAGAATACAGTCAAAAGCACGCACAAAGAGGGCGTCGTTAGCCACATCATTATTAAATTCAAGTTTGCAAACACTCCTTTCCAATCGAGGGTTTATTCTTACCGATCCGAGCGTTTCAATCGTGAACTCTTCTTCACAATGCATAGCGGCAGTTGAAATAATCTAAGTCATAGCGACAGTTGCTCATTATATAAAGAAATAGTTCCTGAGGGTGAACGGTGTAGGTGAGCTCAGCCCTGTACCGCTCAAGTGCTTTGTACCAAAGTTCATGATATTTCGAAGAGTCTAAACCTTTTAAATAAGCATCCAGTTCTAGACCATTCTCACCATGTTCAGTCCTACACTCGGTAAACCCGTCGAGCAGAGCGGGGTATGCGTATTCAAGAACCGTATCAAACTATATCCGTAAAACGTGCGTCTAATATAGACTTTAGCTTGCGGAAACCGACGATTTCAAACATTCTGTCGAGGAGGAAACTGTTTCGCATGGGGACAAGAACGTTATTATCAGACGCATTCTTCCACATCAGTCGTATATCAATGCATGGCTGATCTGATCGCTATTTATACACAACGTACAAACAGTGGTACATGAGGCGGTATCATTAATCTGTTCTCTTCTTGTACTTGCACCTGCAGGTATTTTATAACGACCCTCGCTCCACTTCTTAACTATCACGAAGACTCTATTCATCCCCTGAACACTTAAATAAACAACATTACGTTACCAGAGTTTGTTTGTCTACAAGTCGTTTCCAATATATAGTTAACGGCCCCGGTTTTAAGCCTGAACACACGCGATGACTTCGTCACGGACACATCGTATACGGCATTGAGAATGCTGCTCAAAGGAAGCTCCATCGTATTCTGTTGTGAGGAGTGCACGTCCGGTCGGTTCAAGCGCTGTGATGTCTATGAGCAGCCGGTGCGGGGTTGGCACGGTGACAGGTGTGGGAAACGAATCACACGGGTGAGTCATATCAAGCGTTAATGTTTCGTGTACGGGTTTGTTCCAACATGAAAGTGTCATGTGAATACTTGTGCCCCATTATACTGAGCAACCGTTTAGAGAACTTTTCCATCTGCGACACACACGAAGTAATATAGGCTTTAATGTTTTATCACTCTCACTCCCTAGAATGCGCACCAGACATTTTCGTTCAGGGGGATTTTCACGAACTAAACACATTTTAGTCACACTCCTGCGCACTATTTGAGAGAAACATGTGCACATATTTATCCTTTTTGCCAGCAAGCGATACTCGTCTCTAAATTCTATTAAAAACTCACGCAGGCCTTTAGCCACAACTTCACTGCAAACCTCGTCATGATATATGTTAATGTAGTGGTAAAAATATTTGAGATTGTCCATTATGACAAGATTTACATTCTCAGCCGCAGGGTACGAGTACTCGGTATGATGCAGCATGACATAATACCGCTTGATACACCACTCATCAACAAGACTCACTAACCATACCGGTGCTTCTCTTCTGCACGTGTTGGTTCTGCCACTTCACTGTATATGTAAGCTTTTATGGAGTTTAGTCCTACAACATAGTCCACTACATCGTTTGTACCACGAAATCCTGCATTGCTCTCGCCAGAATAGCCGTAGAGTATTTGAACCTCTTGTTCCTCAAGCTTCGCACGGTTCAATGTAGCCTTAAGAGTCTCAAAAGAGGGAGGGCAAGGGAGTTTTTCAGTATCTACCACATCTTCAAACTTTACCGAATACCATTTCATAAACGTCGAACACGCAATATTTTTCGTCTACTGGAGATTTCTTCAAATACACGTCTGAGACGCAGGGCTTGCAGCGATCAACTGAACACGCAGGGGTAAAGATATGCCTAGGTAGTAGCAGGAATCACGTGACATTTGCTCTATCATGCAGGGGGCAGAGCTTAGGACTTTTCCTGTATACACACACACACAAACAAAGGAGAAAATGAAATGCTAATTGAAACACGATTTATTTAATAAACATATCATCGAATTATTCAAGGTGTATATAAATTCAAATACGTGCAATAAATAAAATAAACATATCGTTAACAATTAAATAGACATACATATATAACAATTAAGGGTTATGGTAGCCAAAGGGTACGGTATCATAGGTACCAGGCACCTGGTGACGTTTCCTATAGTTGTTACGACACACTTTCGTATCCCTAAATTCCTTCACACACCCCAGCTTCTGGGCCCGAAAATTGTGGGTCCCTACAGTCAGCTGGGCGGTTGGTTGCCCTCATCTTCCAAGCACACTAGCCCCTTCAACGAATCAAAGTTAACGATCCCTCGGTTCGCTGGTTAAGCGTAATGCCCTTAGCCTTCACGATATATTTCATATCCTCCCTCACCCTCACCCGTACCCCATAAGTTTTTGAACCTGTTGAGACAAAAGAGTCGGTGTATGCGATGTCACCATAATTATCCTTGATCTCATCATTCAACTCTCCGAGGAATTCCCAAATAGGCGGCATGTATTCACTCTCCCTCGCTGTGAATATCACACTATCTGTGTCGGCGTACAGAACCATCCGCCCAAGCGAATGCAATAGACCCCAAAGTTTGATGCGAGCATATGCGGTTGTGAAGCTGGCTACAGGCATGTTTGTAACACGCGATGTGTCTGTGGCCAATTCGGTAATGTTGTACTTTATTATGTACGTATTACCTACATTCACCACCTCCATGACCTCTTTATCGGGAGCGTTTGCATAATCCCACACCTCGTTATAACTTTGGGCTAACTTTGCCTGTATTCTGTGCAAATTTTCCCCAAAGAATATTTAGACATAACTTTGCACTAAAGCGCTTGCGCGGGTTCTTTACAATTTAGGAACGGTCAAGTTGCATCCCTTCACGGTCACAGTAACGTTGAATATAAGCCAATTTTTCATCTTCGGTATCAACTCTTCGCGGATACCCTGATGCTTCTCCCTTATCCTTCAAAAAAGTGTTTATATATGGCATGAAATGGTTGGGTAGCTTCTGGAACCTTCATACCTTATACATCTTCAATATTCTCTAACCATGGCGAACGGCTAGCGACAGATCAGGGCTTGTATTTACGCCTCCGATCTTCCGTTGGTTGATTGTGTGATTACAACCCCATTGTTCTCCTCTGCGCACTTCACGCACAGGGAAAACATAAGCTTGTGGTTTATAACGACGGGTAAGATCGGCATCCATAAATCGCGAGGGGGGAGCACGTCTACGAAAGAAAGGCCGAAATAGTACTTGTTCATATTTGTTGAGAACTCTTCGATGGTTGGC
The DNA here is from genome assembly GCA_023014485.1 of Bathynomus jamesi. Taxonomy (NCBI): domain Eukaryota; kingdom Metazoa; phylum Arthropoda; class Malacostraca; order Isopoda; family Cirolanidae; genus Bathynomus; species Bathynomus jamesi. The sequence continues at coordinate 482,552 of JAJOZX010000687.1, forward strand.
AGGGCTGGTCCCACCAGCTTTTCAGGTGATCCTACGGGATACGGATTGTTCTTCATCACGTAGGGGTATAAAGAACAGAAGTCGTAGTAATGGAGTTTCACGCCCTCCGTACGCGGAAAGTATAGCTTCAAGGGATTTGTACGCCCTCCGAACAAGCTATCATCGCATTTGAGAGGATTCAACATCATTGAACGCTTGATCGTGTTTATTTCTTCACGGTACTGTCCATCTGTTTCAATCCGTGTATCATAATCATGCTCCCACAAGATCTTGTGAGTGAACTGGGTGCCTATAAGCTAATCGTGGGTGTGGGTCTATGCAAGACTGTCGGCAGGAGATCTACCGTAGATATCTCCTACGATTCCACACACAGGACGGGGGCACCCGTGCCACCAACAGCCGTTAAAGGAGTAAACATTCTTCTCACCAGTGGCACGGTTTTCGCTTAGACCATCAACCTAAAAAACACGACCATTGACCTTAATGGGTACTTCACCCGTGTTGCGGGCGTTTTATGTATACAAGGGTTTGCTGCTGTAAGTGTAGGAGCCAATAAATAGCCTTGTGTCCATAAATGCGAGGGTTGTTTCTGTGAATGACGGCTAAGGTATCTTTAGGCATAAAATTGTTCTTGAACACCGTAAAGCACAATGAGGCGATCGTGGTTGCGACTTGCAAGGGCTCGCAGTTGAAACGGTCTATGTACTTTCTTCTAAAGGCCTGGAAACATACTCTAAGGACGCGCACATCATTCACGCAATAACGCTCGCATTCATCAGCTATATTGTAAGGATTAGATTCATTAAAACTCTTGTAATAGCGGTCAAAATCTTCAAGCTCACTATCACTCAATGTTGGTGTAGTTAAAGTAATGTTTGGGGGGAGGTAGTCCTACGTAATTTAAATTATCGCTAGTGAGGAAAGTGTAAGGGAAATACCCTTTTGAAACTTCGGCGGCTACATCCATTACCTTTGATAGCTTGACTAATTTACAAGGTGTGAATAATAAAGTGTCTTTAAACTGTACATTACGTCTTATTTGCATCTGTATAAGTTTGTTTCCTCTTTTCAAAGGATCACCTGTAAATATCTCCGATGACTCGTGCTCAAGCAGTTCCTTATAAAGGAACTGTGTGTCAAATTTTGTTCCGTTATGAGCAAGAATATACATTCATTTTTTTTAACTTCTCCGCTAACTTGACAATGTAGGACACAAAGAGCTTCACGGGGCTGTCGTGTGCGATCGTTTTAAAAACGTTTGTCCGTTTACCACATTTGTGACATTCATCACACTCAGCCTCCAGGCACTCATCGCAGATAGTTTGACTTACAAGTAGACGTGGGATAACCTCTTTGGTTTCAGCATCCGTATATGTTTCTATCTCTTCTCGGCTTCAACTATACGGCTTTCACATTTGGAGCTTTCACACTGCTCACATACCATGTGGCAATCCTTACAATGTTTCACTATATTATCCGCAAACTCGAGACATCCCTTACACAAATCATGATGCTTTCCATATTTTCGACTTTTATCATAATTCGCGTAAAGAGCCCTTATATTAAGGATGGGGGAGATACTTTGCCCCTGACAGCCCTAAAATAAGTAGGGGACTTGTACGATCTCTCACACTGCTTTTAAAAACATACGCACTCCGACGACGATCATCCATTCTAAATACACTTACACGAACATTCATTTCCTGCTCTTCCTTTCTCAGCTCTTCAGGACCCACATTACAATCAAATTCAAGCTTGCAATCTGAAGCCTGTTTACGGGCACGCTGCACAACCGTGGGCAACCAAATTTTTTGCGTCCGTGTATTTAGTACACTAAACATACGAGCCAAGACTAATGTTATGAAGCCGCAACCACGCTCGGTGTTTATATGCCGCCTGTAAATAGCCTGAGAATTGAAGTTAAGAGTACAAGGTGTGGCACTATGACCCGCAACACAGAATACTCGGTCAATATCTACCGTGAAGTTGTCCATATTGAAGGCTGTATTACTTTGAGAGGCCTTCATCATATGGCCTAATATATAATCTATATCTACAGCTGCCAAGCGTCTAAATGGTATTACTATCCAAAAATCATCTACATCCCCGTTATCTGACCCGAACCCAAAGGATAGCCTCGTCCTGACTTCACGTTCATCGCGGTTCTGAAGGGCAAACTCCACAATACGTTGAACTACGCGTCGCAGACCGTGTTCAACACCATTGCTATACATGGATCCAGGGTTAACTCTGACTACGTACCGATTTCTAGTCAGGGCTGGGGTTGGGGTGGCGGTGCGCACCAACTCGAATGTTATGCCATCCTCGACAGAACGAGAAGCTTCTGATGTTGTGGAGGATGTACCCAGAATTGAGCAGGAATGGGGACGTATTTTTATTTGAGGAAGGAGCTAGTGTGTCGTAAGACGTAGTGGGTTGGGGCTCTATTACTGGGGGTCTAACAACCAGTGCACTCCTGGTACGCTTTATACCTGACGTGGAAGGTTCTTCATCATGCCTCGCTTTGAATTGTCGCGTGGTGGTGCTACATTTGTCGCTGGTGTGGGTTCGTCAGCGGGGATGGAGTCTGTGACCACAATTACATTGTCATCGCGATAATCTGTAATATCGATGATTGGGACATGATGCTGTATCTCGTCGTCATTCACGGTTCTGTGGAAGAAGAGGAAAAACAAGACTGTAGAATGTAAGAAACACAACTTAAATTTTTATTATATTTTGTAAATGATCCACTTAGGAGTGTAACGTTTTAGAGATGGATTCTGTAGAAAAATTCAGGTTCACCAGCCCGTCCACCTGTATTATATCTGGCCCTATAGGATATGGTAAAACTGCGTTTATGCTTAAAATCATTAAAGAAAAGGGAGAGATGTTCTCAAAATTTGTGCATAAAGTTATATGGTGCTATTCGACGTATCAATCGGTATTCAACGAGTACCAAGATGATATTTTGTTCCGCAAAGGTGTATATATAGACGTTAATTCGTTAAAGGGAAATGAATATACAGTCATTGTAATTGACGATCTCATGTTGGAAATGGATAAAACGTTTGCTGAGATATTTACAGTGTTCTCCCACCATTTTAACATAAGCGTGTTCTTCATCAATCAGAATCTATTTTTCAAAAATAGATACATGCGCCATGTGACGTTAAATACAGAATATCTAGTCTTATTCGCGCAACGTACAGATGTGTTTTTGGAAGTTTATAAAGAAGCTACAAGTCAATGTTATGGATATTTGAGGGGTCCCGCATCTTAAGGTACCTAAGCGCCAAAATTAAAATTCGCCAGAAATCGCCTCCAAAGTTCAGCAATATTCTCGCAATAGTATCTGTTATTAATTGAGCTAGAACGTTCATTTTTGGCTAAATTAGAGTTCTAAGTATGCTAATGAAGATGTTGATGAGTTTTTGGAATAGCTTCTCATATTTTATATTTTATAAACTTTTGGCTGGCGATAGAGGTGAAAAAAGTAGTTCGCTTCATAAGGTTTTCAACCATACTTCTAGTGTCGTAACGTCATTATAACCCAAACCATGCGATAGAGGAAGGGTGAAAATAGTGATATCCATCAAAAACACGTTTTCGCCTGTTGTGGCGCTTAGGTACCTTAAGACGCGCGACCCCTCATTTCCTTTGTGATCTTCATCTGCGAAACACGTTTAGGGTACTTCTAAGAACGAATATATTCCCAAACGAGCACGAAACGGTGTATATTCCAGAATGACAAAGAGGCTAAAGAAATACCAAGAAATACCATGAATTAATAAAAATCTACCATCGATTGCCACGGGCAATGCAACAGAGGTTTATTAAAAATATCGATTCCGACTTTTTAAAATGCATCTGTGAAATTTGTCTTAGCGTTATAAAATATAATGTACCAATGAAACCCCCTCAGAAGGCTCGCCTACGCCGTTACAAGAACAGAATACGTACACTCGCTCGTAAAAGTCAAACTGTGGGAAGAAAAAACGAATTATTGTACAAAGAGGGGGGGTCATTCCTCCCCATCTTATTTTCAGTTTGGGCACCTTTACTGACTAGATTAATATAATGAAGAAAATGGTAGTGATACCACACGAGGTGTATGCTTCACTGCAAAGTTCAAAGAATCCAGACACGGTTCTAGAACCCTGTAAAAGCATGCTTGAAAGAATGGAAAGCGAATTGTTAGCCCTATTAAACAGTGAAAAGTCACCTGATGAGAAAAGAATCTTCTACCAAGAAGCTCTGCAGAAATTTCTTCACGAGTACGAAAATTATAAGAACGCGACAGAGATCCCCGTGGTTATTAGGCACAGCGCGAACAACGATGAGCATGGGGAAATAGGACCTGGGTCCGACGTTAGAGCTGACCAACCAAAGAATAACGGGTCGGCCCCACAACATATCGAGCATGTATTGAAGAGCAGCCTCCCACATATACTCAGGAATAAAGGTTTAAGTCTTTATAATCTATTGAGTGAGGACCCCATCATACAGTGGAGCGATACAGGTGAGATCATTGTGGAAGGAACAAAGGTACAGGGCTCGAATATCGTCGATATCGTCCATGATCTGGTGAGAAAGTGGGATAGACCCCTCACCATCAGGATGGAAGCATATTAAAGCAAGACTACAACAAATAAATGTCCCCAAAATATTGATAGGAAATCTGAATAGGTTAAAAGACTTGGAGCAAGCCTCGCATGTGCCACAACTGAGCACGCCATCATCCCCAGCACTAGCACCTCTGAAGAAGAGAAAGAAGAGACCAAACAACAACGGTCAACCCTCTCCACGTGCTTCTAAAATACGTAAATGGCTAACATATTAAGAAGACTCTATTATGACATTTCTAACCGAGCCTCCTACGGAGGCGTTGATAGACTGTACAGAGGTGTTTATAATGATGGAGTAGGGAAGAAAGATGTTGAGAGGTTTTTGCGGGAGCAGGGTGCTTATACACTTCATAAAACGGTGAGAAAGAGGTTTAAAACAGCCAAGACAACAGCGGTATCGATTGACTCTATTTGTCAGGCGGATGAAAAGACATGCAAAGATATTCAGTGTATAATGATGGCTACTGCTACATCCTATTCATAATAGATGTGTTCTCTAGATATCTGTGGCTAATTTCTCTGAAAAATAAATCCCCTAAAACATTTGCTAAAGCCACAAAAACGGTGATGTTGAAAGAAAACAGGATTCCAGTCTATTTTTGTACGGATATGGGGAAAGAATTTATAGGGCGAACTTTTCAGAACATACTGACAGAGTTTAATATCAGCAACTACACTGGCAATTCTATACATAAGGCCTCTTGAGCTGAAAGAGTTCAACGTACCATAAAGAAAAGCATGCATCGCTAGTTTACACATAAAAACACATACAAATATACAGACATTTTGGAATCACTGGCCTCATCCTACAACCGTTCACACCATCGCACGATTGGGACAACACCTAAGGTGGTTTTAGAAAGAGGCACGCACACAGAGCGCGAGGTGAGAAAAGATATTCATAGAATCATGCCACACTCTACATGTTTCAAAATCAATTATTATGTAAGACTGTCGCGTTCGGGAAATAAATTCGCGAAGGGATTTAAGCAAGGTTGGATACGTGAGATTTTCACAGTTAGGGCTATGAGACCTAAAGGCGAGATAATGCTGTATTACGTTGAAGATTTGAATGAGGAAGAAATCGCAGGAGGCTTTTACAGCGAGGAGTTGCAGAAAGTGACATTTAATTTAGATAAAAACATGTTTAAAATTGAAAATTTTTTCGGAAGCAAAGGTTCAGGAAAGAAAAAAATGTACCTTGTGAAATGGCTAGGATACCCGGAAAGCTTCAACACCTATATATAAAAGCTGATGCAATAATGAAGCTTAACTAGTATGCAACATGGCGCCTAACCATTTCTACGTCACACTCCCGTCCTCTTCTTCTCTGTCGGTACATCCTAAGAACACCTTGGCCAACTTTGTAACAGAAATCCATGGGCCCGTTGTATTGGGTCGTGATCCGTATGAGGTGGGGATATGCGAAATTCAGGTGGACATCCTCTTTTTAAGTATTGATTATAATGAAACCGTTTCTCCGGTTCTTAAAGACTTTGATGAGTGTGAAAAAGCCGAGGTAACTCGGGATGAAACCATGCGTACCGCCCTGAGTGGGGATGCACAGTATTACACTACAGTAGTAACACTAGGCCCGGTCCATTATGGTGCCGCTGAGGATGTTGTGAGAGACTTACACGTTAGTTTAAAAAGCGCAAATCTTATGGCTGATTTAGTATACGAAATCGTGAACAAAGGAACCCCTGCACACACTCTGACCCTAAAATCACAATCTAACAGAAATATTAAAGACAAAGGGTTGTTCAAAATTATAACCGAGGGACAATATGGTGCAGCCCTCCAAAGAGATACCTCTCACGAAGTACAACAGGATTTGTCCAACCTAATGTATCAGCTGAAATTAGAGAAATTGGGCGATGGTTATCCACCCCCAGACATGTGCTATATTTGCAGTAATATCGTGGAGCATCAGATTGTTGGAGATATTCAAGCGCGCCTGCTTCATACAGCACACATTCCCAATCATAGAGGACAGAGCTTGAGCATTACATATGACAAACCTCATTATGTGAATGTCGCGACTAATCTATTAACCAATATCTCAATATATATAAGAACGATTGAGGGGAAAAGTTTCCCATTCGGTGATGGGAGCTTAACGGTGAAGCTCCACTTTTGTCGCACTGAGTTATAATGGAACGAAAGTCTCACAGTCTATCGAGGGTTGAGATACCAGTGTGGGAGTGGGCTTGGATCCATTTTTTCAAGCATACTACGTACGGCTGTCCCCCTTGCTGAAGAGGAGTTCCAGATATCTCGAGAGGAAAACGTTACAATCAGGTTTTAACGCGGTACAAGACATAATGGCGGGGTCTAGACCTAAAGAAGCTCTAAAAAAGCACTTAAAGCGTACACGGGACGGATGATCAAAGATGGAAAGAGAAAAATGCGTGGTGGTGGGTAGAAGAAGAGGGCTGTCCGGAAGAAGAAGGGTTACCAGAACGTGGTGTTAAACATAAAAGGAAATAAAAAAGAAGTGCTCTAAGCGAGTGAAACCTATGGTTGACCATTTTTTTTAAATGATATAAGCTAAGGACATTACTCTCATGAATCATAGGTTGCTTACTACTTGTCGAGAGAGTTGGCACTATTTCTGGCTCATCATGGCACGTTCATCCATCCGTGTAGTTCACAATGTTGTAAATCGGAGCTGTCCTTCTTTGATATGCCCCCAACGCAAGTTTCTGTTGAGCACATTGTCTTTATTACAATTAACCCGTTAAACACAATTAGTTCCCCGAGCGCTCCTATAGAATTCATGATACCCAGCTCAGGCCTTTACTTTTCTGATCCAAGCTGCGCGCATATGTACGTTAAACTACGTATAGCACGTTCAGATGGAACGGATTTTTATGATAAATACGTTGTATTTCCCGAAACAAACTTTCTACCCTACTTATTCAGCCAGTGATGTGTATTTAAATCAGGTCGTCATCTCGAAGGAAGGGGTTATTATCACCTGTGAGCCTATCTGGAAAATGTCCTCAACTTTTTAAAAGAAGCGAAGGATACCTTTTTAACTGCCGAGGGCTATTATCAGGCTAAAGACGAAAGTAGTATAAAGGACGAATTTAAAAATTCTAAAAAGATATACGAATGTTTTGGGCGCCTGCATACAGACTTCACATTCCAGGAGAAGCTGCTTGTGAATAGGGTCGATATGAAATTAAAGCTCACTCGCATGAATCCTGAGATCTGTTTAAATCTGGGAGCTGATCAAGAAGAGGGCGCAAAGCCAGTTGTGATTCACATTATGAAAACATACCTTCGCGTACGTCGAGTGAAACTAAGTTCGCCTAAACAGTTAGAAATTTAAAAAATTACTACATGCCACAGTAAAATACCCAGTTAACAGAATAGAGATCAAACTATACACGGTGCCCGCAGGGTTGGCATCAAAACAGATAGAAAACATCTCCCTCGGAGCTCTACCTAAAAGGTTATTAATTGGCATGCAGGACGACCACGCTTCTGTGAATGGGAAATATAAAAAGAACGTCTTTAAATTCGAGAATTTTGGCCTTAAAAATATAACTTTATACGTTAATGGCATAGCATTGAGGTGAATATTGGAGACGGATTATTCATCAGACGCTGTGTTCCCGCTTTGCTTGAGAACTTATAGTAATCTTGCCCATATCGCCGGTGCCTGTAATGAGCTTGGAATTGGTGTAACCTTTATCTGTTTGACATCACTCCTGACTTATCTCTAGTAGTGTAATACACACTTAAGTCCACAGCAGAGTGGAAATATTTCAGTCAGACTCGAATTCGCCAGGCCGATAGACGCCCCTATTAGTTTACTCGTGTACTTCGAATCAAAGGCCCTAATAGAAATTGACAGATTCAGGAGTGTAGTCACTGACTTTTAAAATGGGTGCGAATACATTCCAGAGAGTAATGAATCGTGACCGAATCACACGCTCCAAATTTATCGGTTTGTTTGCGAAGAAAACATTGAAATTGCCAAGTACGAGAGACTGCGGCGCACTTATTGTGAACACAGATGTTATTGGTGGCGAAGGGATTCATTGGATAGCTATCTACTTTAAAAATAGGAAAAGAATGTACTACTTTATCTCGACGGTGACTCATCCTTGGAGCGACTCTATCATTGTAAAATTTCTCGAACAGTTGCATATCCCAGAAATTGTCTGAAATCCTTACTGATTCCAGGGATACTTTAGTAATACTTGCGGCATGTACTGCCTTTCATTTCTCTTACACATGGCACGTGGAAAGGAATTTAGAATTTTTTTTAAAATTATTCGACCTGTGTCACACTGAGCGGAATATGAGATGGTATGAAGGCAGATAAAAAACGTTTTCCGTTTGTGCGCACTCGATATATATATGTAACTTGAATAATTGCATGAATATTGTCTCCAATAATGTTAGTTTGTGTGCTCTGTAGCTTATTTAAAGTGTGACGGATACTAATTCTGTAACTAATTTAAGTTCAATATAAAAATTTTACTATTTTATAAAACATTCCTTATGATTTTATCATTTAATATATTGAAGAAAATACACTGCGTCTTCTTCTTACCCGAAACACAAGAAAAAGAAAAAAGCTTACATTAATTCGTCGACGACCTGGCACTCGTTTGACCGGGTTTGTAATACTTCAGTCTCCGACCCTAAATCGTCGTCGGATATTTGCGTTTCTTCAAAACTATCAAGAAAAGAAGCTATAACACGAGTCAGTTCCTCATCGGACCTTTAAGGTGAAAGGATAAGGATGTAGACAGATATTTTTTAATTAATTTGAATAGTTCATACATTTTTCTGAATCTTTTTTAATAAAAACTCATTTGTTTTCATATAAAAATAAACACAGAGAGTAGTCTATATATATATATATATATATATATATATATATAGAGAGAGAGAGAGAGAAGAGAGAGAGAGAGAGAGAGAGAGAGAGAGATTGAGATTGAGAGAGTATATATATGTATTGTATATACTCAAAAATAACAGCTTTAGTAGTTCTAAAACAGATACTTTAATTTGCAGGGTTTACTATGCATTTATAAACATATTTAACACTTTAAAAGAATCTTGAATATTATAATATGATTCCCGCTCTTTTGCCTATAACATATACTTCCATAAGCATATATATATATCTATATAGGAAGAGAGAGTTACAAGGAGTTATAAGGTGAAGCCTCAAAAACCTTCGAGTCACTCAGGGAAGTTCGTGGTTTGTTGCACATTTAAGAGAAAATGACGAATAACTTCACATTTCAAAATGAACTTATTGTGGAATTTAAAAAAAAAAATTAAAACTTGCAAAGGAGTCTTGATTGTTATAAGGTAAAATAATTCAACGATTTTTGAATTGAAATATCAAAACAGGACTTTACCATAATATCAATTATTAATCAGTTATTACTAATTGAAACCTCTATAATTTAAAAATGAGGGCACGTTATTTTAATGAAGCAATTTACAACAAAATGTAATGAGTTGAAAATACATTATTACAGTTCATCCATATATATATATATATATATATATATATATATATATATATATATATATACGTGTATATGAGATGGTATGATGAAATAACCACGAAGAAAAAACAGAATGGTGCTCAAGAGCTTTCGCCTAATGACATCCTCAGGAACACTAAAATCAATAACAAGTTCGCGACTAAATGTAGGACACAAAAAACAAAATAGAAATAGAGGTACATAAATTTTTCACTCTCACATCTCAACTGTAGAACCTTTAGCTGGATCAAACGAAGCATCAGTGCAGATGTTAGTAACGGTTTGCTTGAAAATAATACGTTCCGATCGGATGCGTTAATAAGACTAATTTTGGCCAGCGCGTCAGTGTCCCCAGCTTCATATAGGTCCGGTAAACTGTAAAGTTGTGACTGGCTCATGATGCGTGTTTATCCGCTGTTACAATAAAATGCTGTGAGTTCCAGCTGAAAATACTTCCTTTTATATGCATGATTCCCGAGTGTAACATTCCCTTAAGCTTGTTGATTGGATGTTAATGTAAATAGGCATGCCTATGGCAGTATGGCATATGTGTGTGCCAATCAGATATCGTAACAGCAGTGTAACGGACCCACGCTTTCGGCATTGAAGTCCTGATTGGACACCTTCAAGAATAATGAAGGTGTCTCTTTGTCAAATTTGACTTGTTTATGGAATTTGATTGTATTAATAAATAAAAAAACATAGAAACTTCAATTAGCTTTCTGTAATCATTTTAGTTTTTACAAAGTTATTTTTATAAAATAAAAAATATAGAATTCGTCATATACGGAAGAAAAGAGAGACGTTAATATTGAATTGAAATACCCTTCAAAGAGGAGGGGCGACAAACTTGACCTTCGGGAAGTGAGGAATCATCACACGGAACACTTGAAAGGTTGAAAGGTACTTTTTTAGGTTAGATTGCCCTTATATTCTTTCTTATTAGGTTCTTTCTTAGGCTTTTACATTAGGTTAGGGTAGGTTAGGTTACCTTGGGATCATATAAATAAAAAGTATTGACAATATTTGGCGAGACTGCTTGTTCAGAAGATAAGTGTGAATACTTTATTTGTGTTTATTTGAATGCATTTGTACTAGTATAATACTCTCTATATTTCTAATTTATGTAATTTGATTGTATTAATAAATAAAAACAAACGTCTATAGATGTTTTATAACACAATTATTTCTACGCTATTGAATAACTCACAAGTTGTATATTGTTCGTGTAGCCTTTTAAGTTTATTACGTCTGATTTTCAACAGAAACAGTTACAATTTCTTCAAATGAAATAAAAAAATATTCTTAAACGTTTATGCATATACCCGTAGAAAAGAATGTAATGTATATGTTACATAAAAATCTAACACCGTATAGGAAAAATTATTATTATAGAAAAAGAAAGATATAAGCTTTTCGTAGTGACTTTTGAAATCAACTTTCTCACAAAATAATGACCGAAGCGGATAAACATGATTTATAAGGCATGTAACGATATTTTAGACCTTAAACCAAAGAAGAATAAGGACTACTTAGAATAGAGGGTATAATGTTTCTTGAAAAAAAAAATATATATATATATATATATATGATGTTTTATTACACATTTATTTCTATGCTACGGAATAATTCACAAGTTTACACATTGTTCTTGTAGCCTTTTAGTTTTTTAACGTCTGATTTTCAACAGAAACACAATTTCTTCAAATGAAATAAAAAATATTCTTAAACGTTTATCCATATACCCATAGAAAAGAAATTAATTGGCTATGCTACAACAAAAGCTAACTTGTGACTTATAAAGATTACCGATCAAATATATGCACGTACTAATGAACACTTATCAGGAAATGCGAATGTGAAGGAATATCATATAGAACCAGATATAAACGAGTAAATATAAGAGTTTTGTTGAGGGAATTCTTGATTTCATAGTTTATTTTTAAAAATTTTACTTATCTTTTATTTTTTATAATTTTTTAAATTTGTAATTTATCTTTTCAAATGTTTTACTCTAAGATTTATTTAATAATTTTTTAGTTTGTTTTCAAAATGTTGCTTATCTTTAACTTTTTATAATTTTACAATTTACCCTGAAGATGAGTGTTGTATACCTCGAAACGTCGGATCTATAGATGTTTTTACTGTCACTGTAAACCTATTTTATGGGTTTACTTTATAATTTCGTGATTGTTTTATTTTTAGTTTGTATAAATGTTTAAATTTATAGTTGGTTTATATATATATATATATATATATATGTACAGGGGTTAGACAAAATAATATGAACACCCGCCGA